>PVHX01003938.1:0-134112 GCA_004024805.1 Geosciurus inauris
GACTATTGAATTGCTCCCTTTATCCCTGTCAGATCCTGGAAAATGTTTTTAGGCAGTATGTGCCTGGATTCCACTTTTCCTAGTGATGAGCTATTTCCCAGGAGGATCCACAGTTCCTCATATCAATAATTTGGAGCTAGACCTGGCCCTCAGCCTTCACTGGGACTTCTATTTGCATGAATCCTGAGATAAGCATAGTTCAGGTTCAAGCTGACACAAGGAATTGAGATCCAGACTGGTGAGAATAACTTGCCCTGAGTCATAGAGCAAGTGGCAGGACAATTCACCACTAATTCATGGTGACACGCAACTTCTCAGAAAGTCTTGGTCAACATCTCCTTTAAAAAATATTTATCCAACCATCATAAAGATATAAAGAAGATCAATGTAATAGAAGAAGGATATTGAGAGGAAGAGAAGAGAAACAAGAGAAACATCAAAGGGGACAGAATGTGGAATAAATTTAACAAAATCACATTGAATTCTATCTTTATGTTTACATATAAAGAATCAATTAAAACTAAATAAACAAGTGATTGGAATATCAGTAGAGTGGAGGAGGGAGGAAAGGGAGGGATTAGGGGAGGAATAGGAGAGGGAAACCAGGGACTTAAATATGGAATCAAATTCCATCCATGTATGATTGCGTCAAAGTGAATCCAACTTCTATGAATAACTATAATGCTCTAATATAAAAAATCATCCAATAAATTTGCCACTATATTATATCAAAAATTGGAATCAGTAAGAAACAGATTTCAGGAGAAGAGTTTATTAACGATATAAAGAGTTTATTCTCTATTGCTGCCTCCTTTTTCAGTCCAGTATTCCACCCAGGTGACCACATTCATTTAGTTGTCTTGTCTCTTTGGATTTCACTTGGCATGACAGCTTCTCAGACTTTCTTTATTTTTCATGATGTGGAGAGATTTTGAAGAGTACTTGAGAGGAATGTTTGTAGGATGTCCCTTTATTGGAATATATCTGATGTTCCAGATTAGGCTGGGACTATGGGCTTTAAGGAAGACCACAGAGATAGTGTGTCATTTTCACTGTGTCACATCAAAGGTACATACTCTTGACATGATTTATAACTGTTGATGTTGATCTTAACCACTTCCTAAAGTCATGCATTTAAGCTTCTACAAGCGGAACTGTAAAGTTACTCTTTTAGCTTCATTCCTCTACTTTTTTCTCTGAAAGGAAGTCTTGTTCATGTGTTACCTTCCCCCTCCTTTATGCAAAGAACCTAAATAAATTATGTGAATTCTTCTATACAGAATATTTATCTACCCCTCACACAATTGTTAATTTATAAAATTGTTGATTTGTATTAGTTTAAACTCATGGATACTTTTTTTACTTTGCAGTATAATTCAATACTACCTTAGTTTATTACTCTAATTGTTCCAGCTTTGGTCATCAGGAGCTTTTTTTCCCACTAGCTCATGTACTCTTCAATAGTTCCTAATAATGTGACTTTGATTTTGTTTTTCTTGGAGCACTCCCTTACTTCCTGGAATAATGAGATTCTCTGGATTCATCCTAAATGCTTCCTTCCCCAGACCTAGCATCATCCACTGTTCAAGGAATTCTGGTTCTTTTGATTGGAGAATGTTATCTGTAACTGAGATACATATCCTAGATGTTACTAGAACATTGTCAACGGCAGCAGGGATCATTTCTTTTACACATTCCCACATGACAGAACAAAGAAAATGTTAGTATACTAATCATGGCATATGCTCATATTTACAACTACTTCCATAAATAACAATCTGTAACAATATTAAGAATCCATGTTGCACTTAAGTGGAACTGACAATGGTCAATTTTAATTTCTCCCACCTTTCAAATTTCATTCCTGTCATATTTCTGAATATCTCTTCCCTTTCACCCTGGTTTTACTTTATATCTCTCAATTGTCTCTTTAAACAAGGCCAGTTCATCTAAGTGACAGTGTGCTAAAAGCTCCCAAAGAGGCACTGCGATGGTTTAGACATGTGGTTTCCCAAAAGAACTCATATGTAAGACAATGCAAGAATGTTCAGAGATGACATTATTAATTATGAGAGCTACAAGCTAATTTGTGAATTAATTCATTTGAATGGATTAACTGAGTGGTAAGTATAGACAAAGTTTGGTTGGAGAAAATAAGTCACTGGGAGCATGCCTTTGGAGTTTATATTTTGCACCTGGTGAGCAGAGCTCTTTCTCTGCTTCCTATCTGTCATGCCCAGAGCTGCTTACCTCTGCCACACACTTCCACCATGATGTTCTTGTCTTATCCCGGGCCCAGAGCAATGGAGTTGGCTGACCATTGACTGAATCTCTGAAATCATAAGTCAAAATGAGTTTTTCCTTCTCTAAGTTGTTCTTATCAGACCTTCTAGTTACAGTGACTCAATGCTAACTTAAACAGGCACCAATAAACTTTACTAGATGAGAATCAAAGTCCTGGAATAAACAAGATATCTCTGATACCCCAAATTGACACAAGTGAGGAAGACTGTCTGATAAATAGCCCTAAATTTGAAGACACAATCCCAGAATAGGCATGTTATGTTTTAGATATGAGGTGAGACATGCACACATGAGCCCCAAAACTCATTTTTTAAGACAGTGCAGAAGTTTTCAGAGGTTGTATTATGGGGACTATCACATGATAAGTGGGTTCATCCACCGATAGGGATGAAGTGGGTGGTAGCTGTGAGCAGGTGGGGTGTGTCTGAAGGGTATGGGTCACTGGGGAAATGCCTTCATGGTTTATATTTTGTCACTGGTGAGAGAGCTCTCTCTGTTTCCTGTTACCATGTCCTGAACTACTTCTCTCTGCTATCCACTTTTGCCATGGTGTTCTTCCTCACATCAGGCCCAGAGCAATGAAGTCAGCTAACCATGGACTGAGGCCTCTGAAACCTTGAGCCAAAATAGTTTTCCTCCTTAAATTGCCAGGTATTTTGGTCACAGTGATGAAAAAGCTGGCTGAAACAAGGCAGGCCAATAGTGACTGGTCACTGCAGTCACAAATGTGGTTGTTCATAGCCATTTATTGTTGTTTTAGGCTTCTACTCCTTTCATTCTTGTTTGCTCTGTTTAGAATTTTCAAAACAAATGATTCTGGCTGGTAAATTTCCTTTTACTACTCCATAGTCTCTCTTCCATTTCCACAATCTGAGTTATATGTAACTGTTCCAGTGAAGGTTTTTCAATGTCTCTCTCCAAATAAGCATGTGTAGTTTTCATTCTCATTTGTTGTAGTGCTTTTCTTATGGTGTATATCTTATTGTATTGTGCTTATGTGTATAAATGTCTTTGTCTTGCAATAAGTTGGAAATTTTCTGAAGTCATACACCTACAGATTTAAAACAATGTTTGGCACATAAAGGCATTCCAGAAAATATCTTTATAAATTGAATAATCAAATTGATTTATTAAATAATTAATAGATTATCCATGTATTAAATAGGGGCCAAAAGAATTAGTACATAAATGAATGTGAAAGTGAAACTTGGATCAAAATTATATTTCCAGTTAACTCTGGAAAAGTTTCCAGTCACAAATGATCTATTCATTTACTACTCATAGAGTCTAAATTCAACATTCAATTTCTTTCATTCCATTCAACATATTTTTGTTCAAGGTAATATTCTTCCAAGAAAAAAGCCTTCTTAGCCAAACTTTCTTAGATAGAAAAAAAATATCTTTAATGGATAGTTAATTTGTCAGTTCTTAATATCTTTGTGTGAAGTCATGATGAGATCTGATAGTTTTAGTACTTAAAACTGACAGCATAGGTAAAAGAATTTAACTGATTCTTAAGAACATTAATGTTTACATTAGAATCATGAGAAGTCTGTTTTGCCCTTATAGTTTGACTTACTAATGAACAACTAATTTCCTCAAATTTCAATTTTATTATCTGCTAAAGGCTTCTAGAATCTGCACCATTGAAAAATATAAATATTAAATGGAATAAATATCCTAATGCCAAACAGATATCAAACACTGCCATTATTTTAATATTCCTGAGGTATAGGAATTGTGTAGGGTGTGGCAGAGAGGGATTGTTTGCTTTATAAAGGGATTACCTAAATTGGAAAGCCTTAAGTGGACTATCAGAGAGATTTTTTAAATTCTAGAAACCCAATATATCCATTAGTGTTGGAAGCATGAGGAAGCAAATTAAAGAAAAAACAAAAAATACGACTGAATACCAGAATGTAGCAGAGTATGTTCATGATGGATGTTGAAAAGAAATATTTTGTCTGCTACAAGGTATTGTGGAGGGTGTTCCTGGCATGGATAAACTGAAAATCGACCAATGATTCATTTCTTCCGCAAAACTCACAGACAGTATGCTATGGTTCAGGGACTAATCTAACCCTGAGGATACAGCAGTAAACAAAAGAGAAAAAAGCCTCTGCTCACATTTAAATGCTAGTGGAGGAGGTGGTAGTTATTGCATCTTGTAGCACGATAGAAATAGGGTCCCGACTAGGCTACAAATAGTTTCTCCTGTTACAAGGAGCCCAAGTAGCTTACACTTTTGCTATTCTGAGATATATCAAGATAACTTCTAAAAGTGAACACATTGTGCTGTTACCCCTCCCCATCAGACAACAGCTTTCACAACACATTTATGATGTAGGTGTTATTATCACCTCAGCTCTTCCAGTGAACAAACGGAATCACGGGGAAGGTAATTAACTTTCTTGAGGTCACGCGCCTAATAAATGATGTGGTCAGTATTCACGTCCAGAAAGTCTGTCACTAAAGCTCACATCCATTGCCCTATACAGTAAAGTTCAAGACAAATAAGAATATGCTTCACCAGCTTGCTGCTGCCATCATTTTCCTCTAAGACTCCACAGAGAATAGTCGATTGGCACATTCCCAATACTCTTTCTCCCTGCATAGTCCTTCCTTTCCAAATCCATAGGACATGACTCATGCAGGAAAGAAATCTGAACCAGTGGGCTGCATTTTGCAGCTTAGGTCACACATGATTTTTTTATTATTGAATATACAAAAATCAATACACTAATAGGTCTGCAAGCTGTATTTTTCCTTTCTATGGATTCAAAGGCGATATTTACATTTGGATAATCTAAAATAAGCCTTTACATATCATCTTTTAGTATACCCCTACCACATCAAGTCTGCAAAGAATACATCAAATTTAATATTTTGTGGAAATAGCGCAGACAAAATAATGTGAACAGTAGTTATGGCAATGAAAGTATTCTGTAAGGAAAGGGGAGAAATGGAAAAAGAAATATCTAATAATTCTAAAAGCAAAATTGTGAAAACACATGTGGTTTTGATTTCTTTAGTGGATTGCCTGTCATCTTTTAGAAGAGGAAAGGCTATTTACCTAAAGCACTTTATGTAGTATCCCCAAATCATATTTTAAATATCTGAATCACTCATTTGGTTCCTCTTTAGTTGTCACAAAATAAAAATTTTATCAATTGATAGAATCAGTGAGGTATAAACAGAATGAAAGCATGTTTATAATAATGATCCTCTTTAAACCCCACTGAATGGCAGTAATTTGATTTATTAAAGTCACCAAAATGATCAACTTTGATTGATTTATATTTATTTATTACCCAGAGCTATTTTTTGTTTATATATAGTCTCCAGCTAGGTCTAAAATCATATGCATATAAGTTCATAATGTTTACCTCTTGTTTATTTTTGCCTTATATATTTGAATTTAATCCCAATTTATCCTTTCAGATATCTTTTATTTTTCCAGATTACTTCACTGGGCCTTTTTGTTTTGTTTTGTTTTTTCACCATCCTAGAACTTGTAGCACATTTTTCTCTTAACTATCTCAAATATTTTAAAATATCCTATTACAATTTGAGTTTCATACCTAGGATACAGAATTAAGTGATAGTTTCAAGCCTCATCTAAATGCAGAGCACTGCCATGAGAAGTTATAGAGCCATTTATAGGTATCAAGTACAATGCTGTTTCTCATCTAATATATTTATTGTTATTTCACAGGTATAATTACTTTATAATACAAAAGGGACCTTAAATTTTTCATACACTAGTCTTCTTCACAATGCCATGATTTATCCAAGTATTGCTACTTTTGGTTTTAAAGTATAGAAAAAATGCTAACCTTTTTATTCTCTTATAAGGGGCAATGTATCATAATTTAATACTAGTATAGTGAATCTCAGCAGAAGAAAAATCAAATTCCATCTTCGTTACTTACCTATTTTGTGATCTTGGGCAAGGCACTTAACCCCTTTAACATACAAGAAGCTCACCTGTAAAAGGGAGGTCAAACACACCTACTTTATAGGACAGTTGTGAGCATGAAAAGCTTGAAAAAGAGAAAGTTGCTTTTACTGCATATCAAGTTTGGTTTATAGCAACTATTCTCTTCTTCAAAGAGTGTCATCTTCATTTCTTAAGTACACCATTAAATAAACATTTATATTGAAGATTTAAGTTCTTTAACAGAAATGTGTAATAAAAAGGATTTTCATATTTACAGAACGCAGAGGCCATGTAAATTTGGGACTTGGAGAAATGTTCAGTTAGGCTAGCATGTTGGTAAATTGGTTTGTGTGTATCAGACAGGAGCATGTCTGCCTCTGGATCTTAATCAGCAGAGCAACGTGATTCACTTTCTGTCATTGTCAGTTTCAAGGTGTCTCTCACATCTTGAAATGTTAGATTACTTTGAAAGTTGCATGCAGCCTCTATAGTTTTGAAGAAGAGAAAAATAACTGAAAATCTGGATTAAGGTATTTGAAGAATCATACCACATACCAGGTCATTTCAACAGTCACATGGGAGAGGGAGCATGATACTGAAATTCAAATTCAAACTGATAATAATGTATTAGTGGTATCTAGAAACGATACTTGTATTTAGTATGGAAAAACATGAGGGAGAATGATATTTAATTAACAATAAAAGTTGACTTGTTTTAAGTAGAATTACTTTGATCTAACAGACAAAAGCAACAAAAACTGGCATGAATCAGCAACATGAGTCCTTAAAATAGCCTCCCTAGTGTATTCAACTCAAAGAGACAGATTTAAAAATGGAAGCATAGGCAGTGTCCCCGTATTTCCTCTGTATTCTACACTTCTTTCCTCAAGCACAAATTAAATCAAAATGAAAGGACATAGCCATAGCTATCTCCAATTTTGTTTTGTTTATTTATGGCTTGTTTCTTTTGCTTTTCTAATATGACTACTTCCTGGAAATGAGAATACTAAATAAGAAATTTTACTAAGAAAGTAAGCATCTGAAAGTATCTTCAATAGTATATAATAGAAACAAAGTTAAAATTCATTGATGTTTTAAATGTTGGTGTAATATGTTTCATTGAATTACTACCCCATGTTTTATAAATGTATTAGCTTCTCAGATAAGAAAACAGACTTTGAAAGGGAGTGTAAATTACTCGTGGTCACCCAAAGTATGCACAAGTTGATTTCCATTTCCCTTTCAAATATGAGCAGGTGTAAGAGCTGTAAGTTGCGGCCATAAACCATTCACACTAGAGATTTTTGAACAATGAAGCAATCACCAAGCCGATGCTATTTGATTCATTGACAAGGCATGAATGGAATTCTATTCCTCTTGAAATCATTTAAGTATTGTTCCTGAAGTGTGGTTTCTTAATATGGGCTTTAAGAATTTAAGTATGGCTTTTAAGTTGTGTGCAAACATTTTGTGTGTGTGTGTGTGTGTGTGCGTGAAAGAGACACACAGAGAGAGAGAGAGAATGTGTCTAGATACCTGTGAGAGTGTGCAGAGGTAAAGTTTTCTGGGGACAGAAGGACCAAGAGATATCCAATTCTCAAAAGTTCTCATGATACCAAAAAAGAATTTAGGAATCTTTTTTTTCTTAAATGAGCATCAAGGTTATAGAGGCCAGTTACTTTGAATACCTTTCTACACATTATAACACATAGAGAAGTTTATAAAAACTTTGATTATAGACCTTACCAATTGTTTCATTTATTTACTTAGGTATGGTTCATGTATTGCTCTTGCTTATGCTTCCCAGGCAATTCTTTTGTAGTCTTATGGTAAAGAACTACTTTTACAATGAGATTATATAGATCTTTTCGATATTGTGTTACAGCACACATCTATACTTTTATTTTTATAAGAGAGGATGGACTTAATTTTAGTTTGTAGTTAGATTTCTATTTTTCAAAGAGCCTGAGTGTCTTAAAATGAACTTAACTGTAGCTCTCTAGTATGACTTTTGTCTATAGTTGTTGAGGAATTCTTAAGACCTAACTTCCATGATTTTTCTCAGATTATTGTTTTCAATATAAAAAGGTTTAAGAAATAGACATTGGCATTGCTATTTTAAGAAACACAATCTTCAGGGGGCAAAATATAAGCTACTTTAAGTAATTGTCATGACAATGCACTAAATGATCAGACTGACAAAAGAATAAAACTTTGCTCATTAATTCAGATACTAAAAAGAAATTGGCATTAGTGTTGTTGCCTCGATATTGAACATTTTAGTTGATCAAGGAATACTTGAAATCCTCTTTAAAACTGATATATATACTTCCTGAAAATCAATCATTAATATGATGTCATAAGGTCCTCTAACATAAAATACAGGAAAAAAGAAAAATATGTTTATGTGGGGGGGGGCAAAGAGAAGGAGATTTTCATATTTTAATTGAAATGATAGTTACTGTGGGCTTGTTTCAACACAGTGTCTTTATATATAAAGCCTCTCAGTTTCTTCTAAGAGACATCTGCTTTTCCTTGATAAAATTTTAAGAAAACCTATGAAAGAGAGACACATTATAATTGGAGATAAACCTGAAAAACCCACGGGAAAAGTGATGATGGTTGGCTCAACAAAAATTAATTTTAAAAATTCATATTTAATCCTCTAAACAACCCTATTTCAAATATGAAGAATCTGGACTTTAACAAATTTACTTAAGTTCATATAGCTAGTGGAAGCTGACACTGGGATAAATGTCCAGTAACTTCTGACCCAAGAAAACAATATTCCTAACTGATATATTCTCTCTCCTTTCTAATACCCTCTGTTTATACCCCTACCTTGGTTAGAATAGAGCACTATATCCCAAAGCTACTAGATTCACATAGGCCTCAAACCAAGAACATTGGGGCTAAGGGCCAAATAGAATATGAAATATGTTGGAATATGAAAGACAATAAATCTGGAGGGAGGAGGCCTGGCTTTTAATCCAAAATCTGCTCTGAGAAGTCTTGAGTGACTAAATTATTTACTTTGTTTATCCAAATGTGCCCTACTGTAATTCAATGTATAATATTTTTGTTTGTTTTTCCCCTGTGAAGAGCTCCTCTTCTAATACTACAGCAAATAAAAGGTAGGTAATGTGGTTTTAGGTTTCATTATAGCTTTTATATTCTGTGACTATAACCAAACTTAGGAGACACATAGAGTATATATAGTTCTTTCTCATGATAACTGTTTTATCTGCACAGAGAGATGTAGGTGAAAACACCCATTCCATTAAAGGCAGTGTTCACTGGATACCTGGATAGTATAGTAGAACAGAGATTTCATCAGATAAAAGGATACTCTGTGTGTATGTGTGTATGTGTGTGAATGTGTGTATAAGTGTGTGTGTGACTATATATTCTGAAATCCATTATGTTCCTGACAGAGTCAAATGCTAGTGATTATCTCAAGCTAGAAAATGATCTTGAGTATAAGAAAGTAGCAATAATTCATCCCTACCTTTTGCCCTAGTCTTAATTTAATATTCTAGATCTGTCTGTATTTCACTATGCTAATTGTGATTACAATCCTCTGACTATTCTTACACCCCCTCCAAGAAATCATTAAGTTTTTATGAAAAGCCTAATATTTGCTTTAAGCAAATAAAAATATTAATATTTTACATAGATATAATAAAGCATGAGAATAAGTCAGAGTGACATGAACTCTTGTTACTTTCATGGGTGTTTCTGATGTCCACTTTATACCAATAACCACAGGAAAAAAACAGAATAGATGAAACATTACAAATATGGGTAAGATGAAGAAACAACCAAAATAATAGATGAATCTAAACATGCATACTTGGGTCTTAAATATTTACAGCAAACCTCAAAATTCCCCTTTACTTTCACTTTGGAGAGAACCAAGTTTCCTATACCCCTTACTCCTCCAACATTCTCCTGTCTCTTTTTGCCTAAATGCAGCTTGTATATGTACTTCTGTCACTATCATGAGCACAGTTTAGTCTTTTAAGCTGCCTTAAATGAAATACTTGAAAGTCTCATGGAATGTCCCAGTGTTTGAGAACTGGCCCCAAGGTGCCAAGACACAAAATAAAAGGGACAGACAAACTCAAGATTCAGAGTACAGTATATTGGTGGCCTTACTGACAGAAATGTGGTCCTGGGTAGCAGCAAGATCAAGTGGATCCCTGCAATTGAGGTCAGAAGAAGGTATATATATTGGTTAGAAAAGTGACTTCATTCAATCCAGAAAGCACTTGGTTTATCTCAAGCTAATATCAAAGAATCAGGTACATCTCTGAGCACCAGGATCCAGTAATAAATCTCAACATACCATACTAGAGGTTTTTGTCTATTTATCATTTGGTGGGAGACTCTGAAAGACAGACAAATTAGGATTATTCTGGAGCAATTATGCATTTGTGATGCAAGATGACTGTGATCATGTCAAGCTGAGTCCAAACAGCCTTACCCAGTAGTAACCAGAGCACTAGATGATTTTCAGATGTGCAAGCACTGTGATTGAACTAGGGAAACAAAGCCATGTATTTTTTTGCCCCATTTGGAAGATAATTTTTACATGTACCTAAATAAGTATTTATTTATCTAGTAGGTACTATTTGGTGTTAGATTTGCAATCTATTTTTCACATTACTTACATGTTAGGATTTTTTCAGACTTTTCAGTCAGATGTTTGTCTAATTTTAATATATTCATTTCCTTAGCCAGTTTTATCCCATCATTTCATTTTCTAAAATAATTTAGTTTGATTACCATGTTCCAAACATGCAGAATTCTCTTTATCATGGCATAAGTTTCAATTTCTTTAAAGGCAATTTTCAACTTCTGTCATTTTTTAAATGTTTTTGAATCTACACACAACTTAGAATCTACTAAAATAATATGTTTTAACCATATATATGTGTACTAGTGTGTGCATGTATATATGCATATATGTTGTGTTAAATATATACACAACATATATGCATATATACAATATATATACCATTATAACAATATATGCACATGAAAGGTGACCTTTTCCATTTCTCACTTGATAATAATTCACATATGACATAAATGCATAACTTAATGTACCAGCAGTGTCTATGAATAATCAAAATTTTGTTCCTTTATAAAATGCAAATAACATTTGCATGAATATAGATTATATTTTAATTAATTTAGTCAATTTTATTTCTAGTATATCATGATATCATAACAAAATTTTTTAAAAAAATGTTAGTCCTAACACATTTTCATGATCTACAACTGGAATTAGATAAAAATAATCTGAGAATGGTCAACATCTATAAGGACAAATAGGTGTAGCATTAAGCTTAATAGCAATATTGATTCTCACATAGATCATTCTTGCAACTGCTAGTCACCAATTTAATGCTGACACATTGTAAAACCTTTCACTAATTCATGCATCCAAGGACATTTTGATTCATGCTCCTAGTCTTTCAATTTAAACACACTGTCATAAAAGCTGTCTGAATTCAAAACTTAAATTAGTAAAGAATTAATCAGTTTGGCAAAGACGTTGAATAACACTTTAGCACCAGATATTGATGCAGGATTTGGGTGTTGCCATCAGTAATTTAATTAGCAAAAACTCAAATGAGCACTTTAATATTTTAACAATGCATTACATCTCAATATATGATCTAAAATCATATTTTAAAAGTTTATATACACTTTTGGCTAGCCATGTATTTATTAGTAACTTTACTTTGCCCAACACATTCCTTTCTTATTCTTAGGTTTCTTCCTATATTTGTACATAAGAATGGCCTGATAGATTTTACTCTGGAGATTCCCATTTAAAAAAAAAATGTTTAAAATTTAGCTACTCTCTCCACCATGAATTTTAGCCCTAAGAGTTAATGCCTTTCTCATTCTATAAATGTCAAGCCACTAGGTAAAATGATAAGAAATATAGGATACAAAAATATTTTGAGTAGTGTCATTCTCATCAGTTGGAATATAGTTGGGCTTTATTTCACAAGATTGGATTATAAGAATGGAATTGTGTTCAGACAGGAAATTCTTCTAAACTCAAATTATGGTCCTTGATTTTAGTTGATGGCCACCTGATTTGAAAACATATCCACCAAAAAATAGAAACATTATTCAACTAATTTTCTTATTCAACCATTGTTCTTGTTTTGAACATCAAATCTGAGTGTCAAGCTTTTATCCAAAAGTTGCTCAAAATATTCATTATTGGACATTCAAATTAGACCAGTAGATCTGTTCCCTAAACTTGACATAGTAATATAGAAACCCTTGACTGCATGAAATATTGGTGATATTCACACTGACAAAAACTGTGTTTAAAGAAACTTTTTGCCTCTGTTGGAGCTATTTCATGTCAATAAAGACATGTTCTTTGTATTGTTTTGAATACAATTTCTGCCTTATGTTATGTCATGTCTTAGGCCTATCTCAGAATAGTAAAATTATATACAAAGAATTATAACTTAAATAACTACAATCTTAGAGGATTTGGGGGCATTACTAGTAATTGAAGTATATCAGCATCCTCTGCCTTTGCAAAGTATAAATTAGGCCTTTTTTAAACACAGAACACATTTATTACATAAAAACAAAAGGATGCTACAATTGGTACTTAATCTTCCCAAAAACAATTCACCATAGCCCATTTAATCTTGAATGAAATTTAATTTTAGAACCATAACTAGCCTATTTCTGATATCTAGGACCAATGGCGTATGTGATACAGGATGAAGAAGAAAGACAAACACATGCTCTCCCATGGACATTTGATGCCTAAAAACAGCTTCAGTTATTTTTCTCTGTTACTTTCCTTTTTCTTTTTCTCTGTTTTTCTTAGGTTCTACTAATATATTCATAGGATTTGTTTACTAATTCTCTGTTTTCTTATCTCTTTCACTCTCCTAATAAAAATTCCCATAATTCCAATAAATTATTAATTCATCAAAATACATATTATAACAATTATTAAATTTACTCATTAATTGTTAAAAATCATTAAATTTAGTACAAGTGCAATATAAATAGCAGTATCTAATTTCTTATGTCAGCCAATTGAATTTTCATCTCAAAAACCTATTGTCTTTGTAGCTGTATGTAAAATACACACTTAGATGTTACAAAGACATGATTTATTAGTAATATTTTTATGTAATTCTTTTCTTTTCTTTTTTAATGTATAATTTGGTGCCAAAGTTATGATCTCATAAAACCAATTGGGAAAACTAAATCTTCATCATATTTCTGAAATGATTTACACATAATTTTTGATACTTTTTTCCTGAGATGCTGTTAGCTTGCTTTGATTTTGAAAGCTATTTCACTGAACATATAATTCTGAATTGAGATTTTTGTTTGTTGGTTTGTTCGTTTTGTTTTAGTTCTTCGAAAATGTTGGCCATTGTGTTGTTACCTCTGTGCTCCCTCCTGAAAAGTCCACATTCAATACATTTTTCTACAAAACTTATAATAAGTTTTGTGTAGGCTCTTTTCAAGATAAATTCTTTATCTTTACTTTTAGTGAATTGATTATGATGTGTCAAGATATAGTATTTTTCATATCAACCCATGTGGGATTTGCAGAATTTTAAAAGCTATTTGTGCTTCACTAAATTAGCTATTGAGTTGTTATTGTTTCAAACACTTTGTCATTTGCATTTTCTCCCTTTAGAATTCTATGTGAATTTTAGAACCTATTTTCACGTAAGTACATAAATCCTTGATCTTACTTTTTCTATCATTTTTCTTTCTGTTCTTCAGATTACATGAGTTCTACTAACTTATTTTCCAAGTCACTGTCTCTTTTTTCTATTATTGAACCCAAATAGTAAACTTGTTTATTTCAGATAATTTTTTTATCATTATAAAATTTTTAATTTGTTCTTTTAAAATAATTTTGTCTTCTGAAATTTTATATATTTTCTTTCATTGCAATCCTACTTCTTTTAATTCATTAAACATACTAACACTATCTGCTAAAATCCTTGACTCATCTCACAATTAGCCTCTGAGGCTTTTCACTTGAAAATAGGTCACATTTTCCTGTTTTTTTGTATGTCAAATAATTTTAAATTTTATTCTAGACATTGTGAATGTTATTTTAGAGGCTATAGATTTTATTATATTACTTCAAAAAGTGTTTTTATTTGTTTCTGCAGATAGTGACCTTGATGAGCAAAATGTAAAATCTGTCTCATCAATAAAGGGGAGGAGCATCGATTCTCAGTGAAGATTTTTAACTCTGTTGTTTAAACATCAGCCAGTTCCCTGGTTAGAGTTAACATGGATAAACTGGAGTCCTGTGCATTGAAACTCTTTATCTGAAATTGTTTCTTCAATTTCTGGTCACTCTGACCCTTCAGGCTTTCTTCTGTAGTGCTGCAACCAGAAAGTAGGTTTTCCCAGAGACTCCGCTTCCCTAAGCCCAGGAGTGAACATGGCCTGTCGGTTGGGCTAAAACTGCAAAACTAAGAGACTCACCCCATGGTGATTTCATTTTCTGTATTGGTTCCTTTCTAAACTACACTGGGCACCTTTCACTTTAGAGAACCTTCAAGTCTTTTTTTTTATTATTATTTCTTATTTTGTGAGAGATTTATAGTGGTTAATTGCTGGAGGATTGATGTTGGCAGTCTACTTCCTATACCGGGAACTATTTCTAATTTTTATTTCTACATTCTCTTGAATAATATATGCCTGCTCTTATAATATAAGCTATATCACAGAAAAAAATGTGCCTTTGTTTTCATTGTTATTGCCAGATTCTGGAAAAGACAATAATATATTACAAGCATACAATAAATGTTTTTATGGCAAGAAAATTAATGAAGAATTACCTTTGCTTATGTAGTACAGTAGAAAAGTAAAGGAGTTAGAATTCATATTTTAATACTAGAGTTTCTGGTATAAAGAATTTTGAAAACATGAAAAATATCACTTTTTCTGATGTCTAAAGAAGAATCTGTACGTTTTCTATAAATTCACCTTTAATCTCAGGTTACAGACACATATTTTACGGAGATTTTCCCAGGTCTACTTATTACTTCCACTAACATATTGATGTTACTTCTACTATAGTAATTATCACTTTAGAATACCATGTTTTTCCTTTATCTATTTTTCCTCCTATTTTTTGGGCATAATGAGGGCAGGGACAGTGTCTTACTTCCACCTTTATCTCAGCTCCAGGCACACAGTTTGCCCCTAGCACATTTCACAAAGGATACATGATTGAATGGCCAAGCAAATTTTTGGTGATTTTTCTTTTGAGTGCGACATCAGGTAGTGCTGATAAAACCACTCAAGATGATGAATATGGCATTGTTGGCAGTTATATTTCCTGTGACCATATAGATTAGACACAAATACTACTCCAGAGACTTGAGCTTTGCATAGTTACTATATCACTACTGTCAACTTCCCAGAAGACATACTGACCTTTCTTAATCAGCGCATCATTTGGAATATGTGGCAAATGGAGTTTCTTGACAACTTTTGAGCTTGCAAGCCAAAGTCTGCATGTAAAGATTCCCCTGTGCAGGCAAGCCACGACTTCTATCTTCTTCATGCTTGTCCTTAGTGGTTCTTTGCTGACCCTGCACATCTTCTTTAACATGCAAGAATGCAATCATTAGCAGTTTTTGGATTGCTGTCTTAAGGATTTATGATGATCTTCATAGCCTGTAGAGTTAAAGAACTTTCCCAGAGGACCAGAAGCACATTATGACTCTAGTTTCCATTTCTAGCATATGTCCCAAGACAAATTTAATATAGCAAAGACAGTTTTAAAACAGCCATTTCATCTACTTAAGAAATATATACTTCTTTTAGTTAAAAATATTTTGTCTTTTTTGTAGTGAGAAAAGAAAATAAAATAGTAGGCTGGAATGAAAGACAAAAGAAAATGAAGTTAGCGTGAGTATTAAATAGCCAATTTTCTTTTGTATTTAATTAGACTATCAGGATAACTTTGCTTGTTAAAGGTATTGCTATTATAGGATAACACTTTTTGATAATTCAAATGTGTTCTTGCATGTAAACAGATAACTCGTTTATTTTTCCTCTTCTTTTTGTAATTATTTAGTATCAATGATTCAAAATGTTTTCTCTGGCCACATGCTATTGAAGTCTGTCAGCTACTTTGATAACTGGTTCTAGAGTGCATAAATACACTTTAGTAATTTTAATGTATTCGTAGAACCTTTATAGCCAGCAGTTATGATAAATAGTCACAACTGAGAAATGATCATGTCACACAGAACTGAGTTATGGAGAAATTATTCCTGGAGGTTTGTGTTGTTCATTGTATCCTGTCCAACATAGGGCTGTATTTACAGTCCTTATATTAAAAAAAATACCTCAAGTATAAGTGTAGATGATAGCCACAGTATTAATTTAAAATATTATTTTTGGAAAAGAGAGTCAGAATGAACAGTGAAATTTAAAAGTGGTATACAACACAACTATGGTACTGGTTTCTCCACTTCTAGGTATGATATCCTCCCAGCTATTTTCCATTTAGCAGGGTTTAAATAAAGTAAATCAGGTCGTATTACCATGTGGTTCAAAGTCTTCCTGCAGATTCTGATAGGCAGTCACAGAATAAAATCCAAAATCTTTCCCAAAGCCAAATAATAGACTCACAACATCACCATTTCTACTTCTTCAAATTTGTCACCTCCTCTCCACCCCAACTCATCATCTGCCACAGCTACTCTGTTTTTTAAGGCTCTGATAACTCAATCTTTTCTCCTCTGAACTTTCTTGCATTGTCTCACATGTTAGCTTTTGGGGGACCCCCCACATCCAAACTGTGACACCTGAAGTGAGGAATTTTTTTGGAAGTGGTTTGTTAAAATGTGATTCTAAGAAAACAGTAGGCTGTTAATATATTGTGTCTGGGAAGGGAAAAAAGGTGAAGCATGAGTGTATCAAGTCTTAATGATTCAGCCCCACATGGAAACTCCCAGACTCGGTGTTGGTTCAGTCACAAGGTAAGAAAGCTGCTGTCTTAGCGCTCTCATCTGTGAGTCATTTGATAAGATTTGCTGCTTTCTTCTGGTATAGATCAGCACACAGAGTGTCTTCTAGCAGCCTAGAGACAGCTGCCTGACAGTGATGCTGAGACATCACAAGGTTCATGAAGGGACAATAATCTATGTGAGTAAACATAACAGTCTATGGGAAAAGGGTCAGGGTGATCAGGAGTGGAACACTGACACAACCACCCATATTTTTATTTTCAAAACTTTGTTAAACTTGTTGCTATCTCCTCCTCCTCCTCCTCTTATTCTTTTACTTGCAGTAACTGTGGGTCTTTATATCTTGTTTCATTTTATTTTTCTCTATCATATTAATTTGACACATTGCTGTAATTTTCTAGGGGAGGCTTTGAGGTTCTTTTATGAATAGTCTCTACTTTTTTAGGAAAGAAAATATAATGCAGTGTAAATTAATGGAAAATAACATGGATAATTTTAGGAAGTAAGAGTAACAAATATTTGTTGGTTACTATCTATGCATGCATATGTACATATAATATTAATCAAAATACATTTTTAATTATTTGTGCAAGAACAATGGAATTTAGTAAAAAAGGAGAGAGAAGAAAGCCCTAAAAATGTAAAGAACAATATAAAGCAGACTGTCTCAAATTAATACAATTGGATATGCATCAAATAATGCTTTAAAAATGTTGATAAAGTTATAAATGAAATAATGTTAATGAAGAGTCAGTTATAGCTTAAAAGTAACAAAATATAATTTATGTATGTAATTAAAATTAGAAATGCAATCAGTTATTAACTAAGACAATTAATATAAAAAGATTTGTGCATTCTTTTCTTGATATTTCTTTCTTCTAGTTTTTGGAAAATTTGTGGAAAAAAGTATAAGGAAAACATCTTTTGCAATAAGACTCAGATTTATTTCCACTGAATACAATGAATTGCACAGTTTCTTTTTCTGAAGATATGAAAACATTTACAATGACCTCTAATTTCATTATTTATTTTTTCAAATAATTAATAATTAGAACTGTAAGGCAAGCAAGAGGCTTACTCTCTTTTAATTGTTAGTTGTCTCTTCACAGAGAAAATGTTTTACAAACACCTATTATGTAGTTATAAGCATAAATATGTATATATATTTGGGTCCAATTTAAATTTTTACATATGGGCGAATATCAAGAACAAACTTGATAGTAAGTATTGTCTTTACAATTGACCAGAATATTTGGGAAATGATGGCCATGTAATTAGTAATTAGTAAATATATAAGGTCTGCAATTAAAGTAACAGAGCTACATTCCAAAGGTAAAGTTTATAAAATGCTTGACAAATAATTTCATAATTTGATTTATATAGAGAATTTATGAGACAGGAAATATTAATTAATCTAAAACCATTGTAGTAGCAATGAATAAGTGATTTCTTTCAAACTCTTTTTCCAGAGTAGGTAACTAAAAGGAAATGAAGTTATATTTTCTTAATCTGCATCTGCTTTGGTTTTCTAGCACTTTAGGGAAAAGTCTGACTCAAAAATTAAAACCAAACCAAAAACCTGAAAAATAAAATGAAAATCAGCCAGAGAGTGGAATTTTTGTTCCAATTCATATATCTGAAAAATTCCACCATAATATATTTCCAAATCCTTGTCCAAGGAAAACTTTGAAGTTGTGTAATATATAAATTAAGTATACTTATTTATGTCAGTTCAGTTGGTTTTTGATGAAAATAACATTATCAGGACTCCTTATAATCAACCAGATCTTGTCTGAAAACCTAAAATAATCCAATGGAGATGACATCTCTTTGAGCAATGCCTTAATGATGAGATTTTGTTTCCTTGCAAATAAAAATATTTTCACTTCTATACTATTTACTACTGTTCTAAGCCCATATTTATGCTTACTTTACCAATAATGAATTTTATGCACAGAGCTGTAAATCAACTTTTTCAAGATTATACAATTAGTAATTGATCAGTCAGGTGAATCAAACTATCCAGATCCTGTATCAAACCACTTATCTGTTCTGAATTACTATTTCTTAAAGAAAAGCTTCTATGGCAATAAAAGGTAGGGGTGAACATTAATCACTAGATATATTTTATTCTACTTCAGTTAGCAATAGTGTTTCTTCACTAGAGCAACATAATTTTTTCTCCAGAATGAAAGATAAAAGTAGGGAAACAAGGAAGGAAGACAAGGAGCTGGGTGCCTCCTGGAGGCAAGGGCCAGAGGCAAGCTGCCAGCATCGTCTTCTGAGGTTGAAATTTTGAATAAAATATAAGAAAGAAATGAGCTATATGTAGCAAGACAACAGGTGGATAATTTTTAAATATTCATAATGTTTGGGAGGAATGAAAAACAAAAAGCAGAATAATTTGAATTAACAAATTTAGAAAGGTATCAATAATACTTTCCAAAGATTTATGAATCTAGAGTGTATTTTCACAAATAAACCATAATGTAATTTTATGAATTTCTGTCTTCTCCAGCTCTACCTATAGGCTTTTTTCCATAGAAGAGGAAAGTTCTCATATGGAATTTAGTCTAGGATTTGAATATACCTTCTGATATAAGAATGTTAGCAGGAACAAGAAGTTTCACTTTGCAGCAATCTCCACAGACTGAGACATTGGCAGCTCAACACTATTGGCCCACCAATTCCCTAACCAAGGATATTCTTACCTGACATCAAAGGCCTATTCACTAAGCACAAAGTGGGAGAAAACTTCATTCACATGTCTTATCTCATGAGTCACTCCTAAGGATATTGTTTTTAAATCTAAGTATTAGCAAAGCCTTTATGCTGAAAATAAATATATGTGAAAATGACTTCCTGTATTTTATTTTCCCTAGAAATCAAAGTATTTAGGAAGCATTTTCATACTTCTATTCAATTATTTTTTTTCTTTTTTGCCATCATATTCTTCTCATTTATAGCAATGATTGCCTGATAACATTATTATCCAGAAATGGTGATGCTTAACCCCATTGCAGTGTTCTTTCCGTAGCCCTGAGGGCATATTCAAGCGTTTGAAAGATGAACATGGGATCCACACAGCCAAAGACTGGAAAAAAAAAGAAATGTTTTGTTATGTTGGCTTAAATGGGAAAATGCGTGCTTGCAAAGAATAGTCATGTATCCCTTGACAAAAAGAATCTAAGTGAACATGTTTTGTTCTTTTTCTAAGATGAAACACTAGTTTATGAGTTATCTAATCCCTTAATCCAGATTTAGATCCTTTAATCCTACCAAGACTAACCCAAAATGGGGAGTTAAGAAAGGCATTTCAAATGAATTCATAATTGTACCAATGAAAGGATATTCCTTGTCCAGGGCAATCTTGCCCTCGATTGCTTTTTTAGACATTCTTCTGTTCCCTATAAATAAATAAACAAACATTAGAGACCAACAGCTTCAGAATTAACAGACAATATTTGCAACAACTAAAAAAATATTTTTTGTTTGTTTCAATATTGAACATAAAACTGAAATACTATTTTTTTTTATTATTTATAGATATGGTTAGGGTTAATTAGTACATATTGACAAATTAATATAGCTACTGAAAATAGTAGTATTGACAATAATACTTATAAATAGGGCTGATAATTTTTGATGGTTCCATGAAAATAACAATTAAAAAATGCATTGCTGGAAGTAGAATTAACTCTAAACTTAATATCTGGTCCAAAAAGTGCTTTTCACAACTTTTGTGAATTTCATCATTAATAATTTTATTACTGCTTTTGTTTTAGTCTTTGACAAAAAGGCATCAAAAATATACCATGTTATACTTGATTAAAAGAGTAAAATTATATGTTTCTGTTTGTGAGTACAGGTAAATGCATTATTAAATACAGGTTACCTAAAAAGAACTTCATAAATATTGTTGAGTGATTAACTATTTCATTCTGATTCCTCTAAATCATGGGGCTGGTTGAGTTTTTCCTGTGATTCTAAATAATACATATATATATATATATATATATATATATATTTTATTGTTGTGTTTGGGGTTTTTATTGACACCAACCTAGAAGCAGAGTTCACCTTCAGTCATTTAATGGCCATATCATCCTAGAGTTGCATTTGTCACTCTGTAATGTTTTTTTCCTAAAAAATAGAATAAGTATGTAATTTAGAAAAAAACATCTGTATAATGCAACATATAAAATGACCTAGACACATATTTCTTATGGTTTGGACATGAGGTATCCCCCAAAAGCTCATGTGTGAGACAATGTAAAAATGTGTAGCAGACAAATGACTGGGTTTCATAGCCTTAGCCCAATCAGTGAATTAATCCCCTGATGGTATGAACTGAGAGGTAACTGAAGGTTGGTAGGTTGTGGCTGGTAGAAACGGGGATTGGGGGCATGGCTTTAGGATATTTATTTTATATCTATCAAGTGAAAGTTCTCTGTGCTTTCTGATCATCATGTGAGTTGCTTCCCTTTGCCACACTCTTCCACTGTGCTGTTCTGCCTCATTTTGAGCCCTAAGGAATGGAACTGGTTGACTATGGACTGAGACCTCTAAAAGAGACTCTGGGCCCCTAAATAAATTTTTCCTCTTCTAATTGTCCTTGTCACTCTTTTAGTCACAGCAGTGAAAAAGCTGACTAAAAAATATCTCATTTTAAAGTCAAGCCTTCTATGCCAATCACATTTAGAGAGCTTACTTGGTTTTAGCAATATTAGAGAATTATAAGAAAGAAGTGACAATAATTTATTCAGAAACACTTATTGGGGGCTGATTTTACCTTAAAATAAAAAATCCTCTTAATGAGTCACACTCTTCCAGACACTCAGAATATGTCAGAAAGGACAAAAACAAAGACAAAAAAAAAAAAAAAAATCAAAATGAAAACCCACCTGGGCATTTTTGTTCAACTGTGAAGACCAAATATAAAAATAAAATCTTAAAAGAAGGCATGAGAGATTTGGGACATACCTATCTTTAGAAGAAGTGGGTAAGAATTACAGAAGATTTTTAATTAGAAACCATGCAAATAATAAGTGTATTGAAATATCCAAACTGTTAAAGGGAAAAAAAAAGAAAAAGAAAACACAGCCCAGAATTCTATACAAAAATGACTGATCTTCAAAAGGGAAAGAGAAACCAAGACTATATCTGGAAACAAAAACAGGAAATATATCAACAGTATATCTGTTTATTGAAATATTAAAAGAATATTTCAAGCATAAAGTAAGTATAAATATGAAAATTGTATATACATAAAGGAGATTTGAAAAAAGAATAAACAAAAGTAAAAGAAAATATTTTCTTGTCTTTACTCTAAATTGATCTAAAAGATGTTTTAAGTCATAAAACACCCATTTTGGGCACCATTCCGGCCATTTTGATGATATAGGATGATGGATTCAATCTGGCTACTACCTGCAGGATAGGGAGCACCGGAGGGGGCAGATGGCTCGGGTGTTGGTTCGGCAGGGAGGCGATCACATGGGTGTGGGAGCATCTGGTTGTCAGTGATATTGCCTGAATGTAGAAGCATCACCTGTGGTTTGGGATAGAGGCTTGGGAGAGATTACTGATTAGCAGAAGAAGGGTGTTACTAAGAAATTTTGAGTTTGGTGGGCCCCAGTGTGGTAGAAGTCCAAGGCTGGTTGGTTCTGTAATGAAACTTGGGCAATAGATGTTATCTGCCTTTGCAGGGAAGCAAGAGAAGCAGCTGATGCCTCTACCACTTCCCGAAGTTGTTCAAGCTTCTGAGTGGCGGTTACCACATAACCAAGTCCTCTTGCCCCCAGCCTGGAGGCAGCGAGTGAGGAGGCCAAGGAGAGCCCAACTATTGCCTGTAGAAAGATGGCCCTTTTTGCTCTAGAAAGGGAGGTGGTAACAAGTCATGTTAATTCAGCCTCACTATACAGATTTAATTGAGGAACATCAATGGGAATCACAGTTACAATCCAAACCTGCATAGAGGCAACAGTCTGAAATGTAAGAAGTATAAGGGTTGAGAATTTGTCCCCATAACAAGGCTGGAGAGGACAAGGCATGTAAACATAATATTTAATTTTTAGTGTAGCAGATGTCTATCTTTAAACTATTTTAGAATGCACAGAAATGGTTGTGTTCTTGGTTTTGTTAAGTGTTTAAGATGAAGCAGGTCAAATGGACTTTTGTTCTAATCTATTGTTAAGAGTCACCTGAGTTCTCCTGGGAGGTACTCTTGAGGAACTTGAGAGCAGATTCTTAGCTCTGCTAGTGCCATTTGCTCTAGGATGGGTCAAGGTCTTGCTGACCATATGGCTTCCCTTGGAAGAATGAGGGATGTCTCCCTTTTCCAATGACCCTCCTCTTCATAGCATGGCACTGATTGGCTTTGAGTTCTCCAGTGGTCTCATTAATCTCCCTGATTGGGAGGTTATGTGGCCCAGAGTTGTAAAGCTCTTTAGAGAAGTTCCCTTGTTTTTGGGATTCAGGCTCACTCAGAGGGCAAGAGCCAAATACTAGTTTTTTTAGCCCTTTAATTTAATTTTAGCTTTTAAGTCTTGATCTTAAACACCCAGCAAGCCAATCTCACCAGTCTTAAAGTAAGGGTACCAGGCTTTAACTTTAAGGTTTATCTGTCATGTAGGTGATGGCTTATTTATTTTAAATTAAATTAGGCTGTTTGTTCTTGAAGTAGTACCTCTGTAAAACATTAATAGGCAATAGTCATAGAGTTTAAGTAAAATAAAAAATAAAATAAAGAAGAGTAAAAACATTTAGTTTGTGTAATAGTTATCTCAAATTTTGGCTGAGTTATACATGGAGCCATGGCAGTAGGAGGAGAGGGAGGGGAGAAAGGGTCTGGGTAGGGAGTGGGAAGACTGAACAGTGACCACCTGGGTGGATCTGAGAATGAGGAAGGAGATAGAAAAGAACAAATGGGGAAGGGGCTTGGGATTTTTATAGTAACATTTAACTTGATGTATAAATTCTATACAATTCCAATAAATTAGCAGCAAGCTATTTTGTGAATATCAACAACCTAATTCTAAAGTTTATTTGGGAAGGAAAAATGTCAAAATTCCAAATTAGTAAGATCAACAAAAGTACAGAGTTCATACCCAATTTCAAGACTTACCATAAAATTACAGTAATCAGGACAGTGTGGCTTTAGTGAAAATATAGACATATAGCACAAGGGAACAGAATACAAAGTCCAGAAGTAAACCCAAACAAATATTCTCAACTGGTTTTTGGCAGTGACACAGAGAAATTCCTAAAAGTAATTATGGTCTGCAAATGGTGCTACTACAGCTGAATACACACACAGACACATAAACATAAATGAACCTAATGGACATCACATATTTTTCCAAAACAGCTGAGAATTAATCTTTACCTAAAAGAAAATAAAAATGTATAAATTTTCTAGGGAGAAAAATAACAAGAGGTCTATCTTGGGTTGTAGATGAATTTTTAGACGCAGCATCAAATACATACAACATAAGAGGAAAAACGAATTGGGCTTTATTAAAATGAAAACCTTCAGTCTATGAAAGTCATTGGTAAAAGAATCACAGGGTTTGCCACAGATATGAGAAAATATTTTAAAAATACTTACCTGATAAAACACTTTTATCCAAAACAAAGAACTCTTGCAATTCAATGGTAGGAAAATAACCTAGCAAAGAAAATCCAGAGAGAATGGCACCTAAATGTAGTATGGTATCCTGGACCAGAGAAAAATAACATTAAACAAAATGTCAAGGAAATCAAAAAAGAATGTAGAATATAGTTATTAATAATATATTGATATTGGTTGCAAAAATATACCATACAAATATAAGAGAATATCGAGTATGGAATTTTTGTTATCTTTGCAACTATTCTCTAACTCTAAAACTATTCTAAAATTAAAAGAATACTTTTAAAAAGAAGGCAAATACCTTTTCAGACATACTTAAATTGGCAAAAAAATCATCGAAAGAAAAAATAATAAAATCAAAAATAATAAAATGTTTTATGGAGAAAAAAACTGTAACCAGGCAAGGGAATAAGAAGAAAAATAGATATTCAATATAAAATGTATTCTTAATCTCTTTAAAATATGTCAGAAACAAATATAGTAAAAAATGTTTTATGGAGGTAAAAAAAAAACTTAGAAGTAAAATTATAAGATAAAATGCAAAAATCCAGGATAGAGAAATAGAAACTGCTAATATATGGTTCTTAGACTGTACATGGGATGACACAGTATTACCTAAAGATGTCCTGAGATCATTGAGGATGTATACTTTAAACTCTAACTAACCATTAAACCAAAGCATACAGATAATAAGGTAAAAATACTCAGAAAGTGAAATGAGAAAAATATTCATTTATTTATTCATTCAAAGGCAGAAAAATTTGAGAAAAGAAGCAAAAAGACATTTAGATAATAGCAAACTATACAATAGTAAATTTAAATCCAACCATGCCAAAATCACATTAAATTTAATTGATACATACTCTAACAGTAGAGATCAAGAATCAATAAATGGAATGGATTCAAACTAAAAAACTTTTTTTCAGAAAAAGAAACAATCAATGAAGTGAACAGAGAGCCGACATTCTGGGAACAAATTTTTGCCACACACACATCAGATAGAACACTAATCTCCAGGATATATAAAAACTCAAAAAACTTAACATGAAAAAAACAAACAACCCAATCAATAAATGGGCTAAGGAGCTGAACAGACATTTCTCAGAAGAAAATATACAATTGATCAACAGACATATGGAAAAATGTTCAACATCTCTAGCAATTAGAGAAATGCAAATCAAAACTACCCTAAGATTCCATCTCACGCCAGTCAGAATGGCAATTATCAAGAATACAAACAACAATAAGTGTTGGCGAGGTTGTGGGGGAAAAGGCACGCTCATACATTGCTGGTGAACTGCAAATTGGTACAACCAATCTGGAAAGCAGGATGGAGATTCCTTAGAACACTTGGAATGGAACTACTATTTGACCCAGCTATCCCACTCCGTGGTCTACAGGCAAAAAGCTTAAAAACAGCCTACTACAGTGATGCAGCCACTTCAATGTTTATAGCAGCTCAATTCACAATAGCTAAACTGTGGCATCAACCTAGGTGCCCTTAGATAGATAAATGGATAAAGAAGCTGTGGTTTATATACACAATGGAATATTACTCAACAGTAAAAGAGAAAAGAATTATGGCATTTGCAGGTAAATGGATGGAGTTGGAGAATATCATGCTAAGCAAAGTAAGCCAATTTCAAAAAACCAATTGCTGAATGTTCTCTCTGATAAGTGGATGCTGATCCATAATGGGGGAGGGGACATGGGAAGAATGGAGGAAATTTGTTCAAAGAGGAGGGAGCAAGGAGGGGGCATGGGGACAGTAAAGATGGTGGAATAAGATGGACATCATAACCCCATCTTCATGTACGACTGCATATATGATGTGATTCTACATCATGTAAAACCAGAGAAATGAAAAGTTGTGCTCCACCTGTGTACGATAAATCAAAATGCATTCTGCTATCATGTATACCTAAGTAGAATAAATAAATAAATAAATACATAATCATGAAATTGAAAAAAATCTATACTTGACCATGTGTTGAATACAAGAAATCCAATTAAATTTAAAGTTATAAATAAGAAGTTGGAAAAATATATGCCATGCCAAATGTAATCAGACAAAAACTATGTTAATGTCCAATGAATTAGATTTCACAGAAGAAAGAAATATGAGAAGGATAGGGACTGTCATTTCATAAATTTACCAGAAGGACCTAATAATCCTGCTTGCTTATGAAATCAATAAATAACAAGCCTGTCAGATATACAATGCAAAATCTGATAGGACTGTGAAAAAGAAATACACAAATCCATGGCTAGAGATAGAAACATCAACATCCCTCCCTCAGTAATTGATAGACAAAGATGACACTAAATCAGTGACAATGTAGAAGATAATTTAACCTCGTTGTTATTTATGAAGTATGCCACACAACAACGTCGAATTAACTTTCTTTTTAAGACCATATAGGACTTTTACTAGGACACATCACATTCTGAATGATAAAATTACACTCAGTAGATTTAAAAAGACTCAAACTATACTAAGTATGCTCTCTGTCTGCAAGATATTTATATTCAAAATGAATAACAAGATATTTTAAAATTTCCAAATATGAGGAGGTGAAATACATTTCTAAGCAATTCATGATCAAAGAAGAAAGAAAAATGTGAAAGTATCTTGAACAGAATGAAAATGAATACCAAAATTTATGGGCTATACTTACAATGGAGCCTCGATGGGTATTTATGAGCACTCAATGTCTATATCTGAAAAGTAGAAAGGTCTTGAACCAATGATCAAATATTCCACTCAAAAAAGAAAACAAAAGAAGGGAAGAACAAACTCAGAATATGAAGAAGACAGAAAATAAAGACAAAAGCAAAAGTAATAATACAGAAAATAAAAGCAATGTATAAAACCAATTTAGAAAGTTATTGTGTAAATCAATAAATTGAATCCACTTCTAACCAAACTGATCATGCAATAAAAGAAGATAACAAAATTATCAGTATGAATAACTGTAATAATATAAAAATGTCGATAAAACTTTGTTCACACCTTTCTAAAGGTAAAACCTTACATCCGCTCCTTTTATAAGAATTTCACTTAGTGACTTGCTTCTAGTTAATAGTATAACATAGAAATGCGATAGTGTAGATGTAGTGGCTAAATAATGAAAAACAAATATGTTTCTTCCTCTTCTCTCTTTCTTGGGTCACTTACTCTGGAGAAGTTTTCACGTTGTGAGGACACTTAAGCATTTAAGCAGCTAATGAAGAGACTCATGTTCGAGGAACTAAGTCCTCTTGCCAACAACCATCAAGGAACTAAGGTCTATTTTCCAACAGCCATGTGAGTAATGCATCCTGGAAGTGAATACTGTGACATGTTAAGCCCTCTGATGACTGACCCCATCTGAGACACTTAGGCCTAAATCATCTTGGTAAGCTGCTCTTGAATTTCTAACCCAGAGGAATTTGAGATAAATGTTTGGTATTTTAAGCATTATATACCAGCACAATGGTTTACGCAGCAATAGAAAAGTACACGTTAATGAATTTGACAATGTAAATAGACACATTGAATGTAAGACATAACTGAAGAGGAAATAATCTGAATAGCTTTAAATCTCATAAACAAATTGAATTCGTCACTTAAAACTTTCCTACAAAAAACAACATAAAGCAAAGAAATCATAACTGGTTATTTCTAGCAAATATTAAGAAAGAAAGAAAAACAATGTCATGGAAATTCTTTAAGAAAATTGAAGAGGAGAAAACACCCTCACTCAGTGAAACAACCATTCCTCCTACATTAGAAACAGAAAGACATTACAAAGAAAATGAATCTGTCTATCAGCAACTATTCTTATATACATGCAAAATTTCTTAGTTTTAGAATTTTGTGTAATACATTAATAAAAAAGTAGTATCAAATATAATAAACACTATATAAAAGGAATATATATTTAGATATACATGCATATGATAATATTTACAGCAAAATTGGTTTATTATGGGAATATAAGATTATTTTTACTATGAAAATGCCTCAAATTAACTTACCATATCAACAACAGATTGAGGAAGAAAAATAGCATGAGCATCAAAATGGATTTAGAAAAAGTATTTGATGAAATTCAACACCCATTCATGACAGACACTCTCAAAAAAATTAGAATAAGAAATAACTTCCTCAATCTATGAAAGGATATCTACCTTAAAACTGCAGCTAATGTCCTCTTCAATGGTAAAATACTGAACACTTTCTTTCTAAATTAGCTCAAGAAAATGGTGAGGAGGCCATACTGGGCAACGTTACGACCACTGTTCAATGTTCTCCAACAATCCAATCCACAGCAATAGATTGAACCAAAAGAAAACAATAGAATGGTATTTTAGTGACAGAAATAAAATTGTCTCCATTTGCCTTAACATGATTGATTGCCTCTGAGGAATATTGAAAACGTCTATAGAAATATTATAAGCAAATCAGTGAGTTTAGCAAGATTAAAGGATACAAAATCAAAATGTAAAAACCAATTCTACATTTTATGATAGCAATGAAATCTTAGAAATGATTAACTTATCATTTACATAGTGCCAAAAATATGAGCAATGAAATATATGCAAATTCTGTACACTGTTAAGTGTTTACTCTGTTAAGTAAATTCAAACAAGAGCAAATTAAATGGTAAGATGTATCACATATGTGGATTGAAGATTTGATGACTGTTAAGACATTACTTCTTTCCAAAGTGATGAATTTAACCAAATTCCATTAAATATCAGAAAGTTTTAGGTTAATATTACACAATAATTAATTTGATATTAAAATTTATATAAAAAGTAAAGAACTAGAAGACAAAATGATTTCTTATCAACAAAAGAAGAAAGTTGAAGAACTATCAGTACTTGATTTCAAGATTTAGTATAAGGCTAAAGCAATTGAAAAAGTGTAGTATTGTTGAAAAATAGACAATGGAAAAATGTAAAAATGCAAGATAATAAAAGTTCAAATAATAAATAAAGCCACTTAAAGTCAATGAATTTTCAGAAAATGTGCCAAAGCAATTCAATAAAGCAAAGGTAGTCTTTTTAAAAAATAGTGCTGACACAATTGAATATACATATGCAAACAAAACAACAATACAAACCCTGGGGCTAGTCCTCATACTCATATCATACACATTTATTTCAAATGGATTACACACACACACACACACACACACACACACACACACACAAATGCAAAGCATGAAACTGCTAAAAGCAAACAGGCAAAAAATCCTGTGATTTTTAGATAAGGCAATAATTTCTTAGATGCAACTCTAAGTGCATCCACAATAAAAGAAAAAAAAACTAATAAATTTTACTTCATCAAAATTGAGAACTTCTGTTCTTTGAAAGTCACTGTTAAGTGATTAAAAGAGTCACTGGAAATAAAAGGTTCAGGATGAGAGAAAATATTTTCAAACTGCCTCTCTTACAAATAACCTGTATCCAGTATATAAAAAATAACTTTCAAATTGAACATTAAGTACATAACAAGGATTCCCTTCCACCAAATGTTGCCACATTTTTCTTACTTTGTTGCTCTCACCAATAGCTGACTATGGGTCCTTTAGGCTTTTTCTCAGAGGCTCCATTAGGCATTTTCAGCTTTCACTTATTCCCTAGTCTCACAGCCAGTGTTGTCCATTTTAAATGTTTTGATGTCTACTCCCCACTTCTAGGTGTCAAAATCTGTATCATTTGTCTGTTGTTGCATAAACATGCAACCCAACACTTAGTGTCCTTAAACAACAACAGTTCTCTTACCTGACACTCAGGGAGTTCAACTGAGTTGTGCACCAGAGGTTACAATTTATTCCCATGCAAACCTCTACACTTGCTGCTTGAGGTTTCTCACACCAAGGAGACTGTTGGTAAAAGTGACCATCCCAGCAGAACACAGGAAAAGTACATGATAACTTTTATCACCTAGTCTTTGAAATCACATAGTATTTTTTCTATCTTACTTTCTTGGTGGAGGCAGACATCAAAAGTAGCCCAGATTCAAATAATGGGACACAGGCTTCTTAATGGAAGAGTTGCAAGTTTTTAGGAAAGCATTTAGAAAGGAAAACATTATTGCAGCTTTCTTTGGAGAATACCATCAGCCCCCCCTGGTGTTCCTCACATTAACTGTGCTGTCATGTTAATTGACAACTATTTTGAGCCCTAGATTCCTCATTTTAAAGAATAGATAATAATTACATATTAATTGCAAAGTTTGAGTAAGAAAACATATATAAAGCGTGTAACAGTGTCTAAGACATGCTAAATTCTAGTGCTTGGAAGTCACAATTGTCATAAACATTGATATTGTCACTATACTTGCTCCTTCTCAGTGTTCTTAACTAAGTGTCCTGGCTAAACTCAAATTTCAAATGCAAATTTTGTGAAATCTTCTATTCTCCATTATACTTTTTAAAAATTATATAACTCCATGTAGTAAACCTCATCCATTTAAAATTTCCAGCTATCACTTAAATGCAGATGACCTCCAAATACATAACTTGGATTTTATTCTCTCAAAATTCAGAGTCCTGCATCTGTAGTCATTCCAATGTGCATTTTCCAAAATATATCTCAAATTCCACATATTAAAATGAACTCACAATTGCCCCTTGCTCCCAAGCATCCTCCTAAGTCTGATTTTCCTATATTTCTTGAGGGTTATCAACACTCATCATTAGGTTGCTTCAGCCAGAAACTTACTATTCATCCTGAATAACATTATCTCCATGACTTCTTTAACTACATCACCAACTTTCTCTTCTAATATCCGTCCTATTAATTTCTGTTTCTTTATTTTCACTTCCAGTGCTTTTTTGCTAATATTCATTGATTTTTTTGTTGTTGTTGTTTTTTACCTACAGTTAAAGAACCAGATGTTTAACTGGTCTTTTTTTTTCCAACTGGGTTCTATTTCAGTCTTTCTTACATACTGATCAAAAGGTTCCTTTAAGCTATGCCTAATCACAGTATTCTCTTACCTAAAAAAGGATTTCAGTATTTCTCAAAGATTTCACAATTATATTTATTAGTTTAGCTTTTCTATATTCTATTCCTGCCATGCCTCATATAAAGCATGTGAACTTTTGACATTTAGTCCAGTCATAAACATTGACTTTCCAGATTTCCACTTGGATAATACTATTTAACACCAGCATAGCTGTTAATATTATTTGGAATATAATGTAGTCTCCAAACATAAAACCCAGTATGTGCTCAAAAATGTTTCCAATTTATTTTTTAAGCCTAATTTTTATCTACTCTGAGATATCTCCCTTGATCCCCAATTCTTATCTTCTTCATAATGAAAGCTAACATAAATGCTTCTACCTTGTGATCTGAAGAGCTTCTACATACAAACTGATCACAACTAGAATGAACAATCATTTTTATTTGCTTTTTCTGAATACTAGACACTAGACATTAGGAAGTTTAGGATTGAAATTATTGTTAAGTTAATTTTGTAATTTTAATGTCAAAGATAATTCTGAGATTTCAATGTTTCCTAATGAATATATGTTATATAAAATAATAAAAAATTATTATCAAAACTTTAAAGAGTAAAGCATTAATATGGTATCTATAACATCACATTTTTCTTTTCCATTCAAAGTCTCATATACACAAAGCTTTATTCTAGTAATTTACTAAAACTAAAACAAATAAATGGAATTAATCTATAATGACATATTTATTGTAATTTATTTTTCCATGCTTATAATTCAATGTGTCACTCTCTAAGGAGCTTAACCACATCTTCAAAGCTGTGTCAAGGACCAAAAAATAACATTCACTGCAATGTTTGCAAACGTCTCATATTTTCCTTAGTTTATTGATCTTGCCTTCTTTAAATTAGATCTTCCATTGAAATTATATATATCTATTTATGCTAAAATCCAGAGGATTCCAGTTCATTAAATTCTTCTAGATTTTGACTTTTCCTTAGAGAATTCAAAGCACTTTACTGGAAAGTTATTCATGAAGAACAGTAGTGTACAGCCAGTTTAAATGAGAAATAAAAACGTTGGTTTCACACCAGTGGAAAGAAGTCCTTCAGGCAAGCTGACTTGCAAGTAAGAGTATAAGAAATGAATAGAGAAGATAACAGCAAAGCCTATGGCTTCTAAGCTCTGTGTATGCTCCAACCATTGAGACTGTTAATGACTATCATTATGAATATGAACATATTCACTACAACTAAGGTTTCTTACTCCAAAGAGGCATTGATACACAACAATAGACAAAATGACCTAGCTATGTCAGCAATTCACACACCTGAAACACTTTCTTTTGAAACTAATATTATAAAATAATTGTTATTCCCCAAATACTTTATCCAATAAAATATCTAGGGAATTCAAAACTCTTAAGTACCTCCATATTACCTTGGAAGATGTGGAACTATAAGTTTCAATGAATATAAGTCATAAGCCTGGGAGCTGTGGCACACGCCTATAATACCAGCAGCTCAGAAGGCTGAGGCCGAAGGATCACAAGTTCAAAGCCAGCCTCAGCAATTTAACAAGGCCCTAAGCAACTTAGCAAGACCCTTTCTCAAAATAAAAATAAAATAAAATAAAAAGGGCTGGGAATGTGACTCAGTGGTTAAGTGTCCCTGGGTTCAATTCCTGGTACCAAAGGAGGGAAAAAATAAGTCATAATGTTTTAGTTTTAGTTCTTGTATCTTATGGGTACAACATTAATCCATTTTTATTTAAGGAGTATTTTCTTTTTGTCCTAAGAGGAATTATATTTCACTATGTGTTGCTAGAAATTAGATGCAAGTTATCTGAGGACAATATTTCAGCAAGTTGAGTTTTAAAGATCTAATTAGTTTTTATGAGTGATTCATGAATTGGGTAGCATCTCATCTATGAAATCTGGAAAAGTGCTTTGTTGAGCATAATGAAACGTTCAATTTCTGTAAGATAGCTTGATGTGTTGGTCAGCTTTGTGTTGCTATGACCAAAGTACCTGACAAAAACAATGTAGAGAGGAGGAAATGTTTATTTTGGTTTATGATTCAGAAATTTAGTCCATGTTGGGCTGGTTTTATTATTCTGCATCCAAGATAAGGCGGGACATCATGACAGCCAGGAAGTAGAGACTGAGAAAAGGGAAAGGGACATAGGAAAGATGAATTCTTCCAGGGAATGACTCCCATGACTCAACCTCTCCAGCCATACCACACCTGCCTACAGTTATCACCCACTCATACAGTTATAGTTCTTTCAAACTAGGATGGACAGATTAGGTTACAGTTCTTATAATCATTCTACCTCTGAACATTTCTGCATTGAATATTGGGGTACACCTTATATTCAAACCATAACTTGAGCAAGGTCAAGGAAATGGTGTAGTGCAAAAAAAGAGATTGGTTATTAACCAAGTGTTTTTAAGTTACTTTCCTTGTATGACTTAAAGCAGAGATGACTTCCTTATCATGCTAGTTCGGATTGAATTAGCCTCTTTTGGTGGGTAGATGTAAATCTCCTATCATTTTCAGAAAACTGACCTGATTTCTCAGAAGGTCAAATCTTAGAGGTAAACAGCTGAAGTTTTGGCTTAGTGACATGACCTTTTAGTATGACTGACTCCATTTTTGGCTGATGCATTGAAACGTAATGCAGAAGCTCAATCCAAATCAATGGCCACCTATAAATTTTATTTAATAAAGGCAAAGGCTTGCATTCAGCTAGTTTGCAGTGGAAAACAATGCCAGAGTCCAGAAGTAGAGCAAAAGGGAGTGAGCCAGAGAAGTAGAAAAGTCAATTCAAGGATCAATTGCTGGTGTCAAGTGTGACTGATCAATTTTACATATCATATTCTGAAAGACCACAGATATGATTTTTTTTCTAAAGACAGCCTTTGGAGTTGGAAAAAGAACTTACAGAGAGCTGGGGTTGTGGCTCAGTGGCAGAGTGTTTGCCTTTCATATGTGAAGCACTGGGTTCGGTCTCAGCACCACATAAAATCAAAACAAAATTAAAGTATCATGTCCACACACAACTAAAAACAATAAAAAGAAAAGAAGAACTTACAGAGCCAGACAAGGTGGAGCACACCTGTAATCCTAGCATTTTGGGAGGCTGAGAAAGGAGAATCATGAGTTCAAAGGCAGCCTCAGCAACTGCGAGGAACTAAGCAATTCAGTAAGACCCTGTCTCTAAATAAAACACATAATAGGGCTGGGGATGTGGCTCACTGGTCGAGTGTCTCTGAGTTCAATCCCTGGTACCAAAAAAAAGAAGGACTTAATGGAGATAATCACTACAGCCATGAGCTGGGATATAGGATGTGACCCCAGAGGCTGGAGAAAAATGAGGCTGAGATGATCTGATGCAGCCCTTAAATGGCGTCTGATATGAATGAAGTACCTGAGTTTTTTTCTTTTCTAGAAGAGATCTACCAGCTGCCTCTCCTTTCTAATTATTGTTTGTGAGTTCATTACTGTTTATATACTCCATGGCTCATTGAAAATCTTCCAGATGTAATTTGACTCATATGATTCCTTTGCCCTCTCTGTGGACAATGTAATGTTTTCCCTGACAGACTTGGCTTCAAGATTGCTGCTGATTGTAAGTGTAGCTACAATGATTAGAACGCCTGTGCCACAACTCAGACACTTAGGTCAAGAACTGGCTTCTATAAATCTTGGAAGAAGTGGGGAAATTGCCCCTTGTTTCCCTTTGTTATTCATTCCATCAATGAGAGGTGAGAGATCACTGATAAGGGGTGAACTTCTCTTCAGGTGCCAGGGAGTCCTCAACTTTGTAAAAGATTCCAAAGTGCAGTGCAAAATATATCCATTTGGCAAGAACATAAAAAGAGGAATGCAGCAGACTTATTCCATCCTTGGAAGAATTACACAGAAGCCTGAGGTTTGTCAGCTCATATAAAAGAAGGCACTTTATTCCTTAAGCTCAGTCCTACTGTGTATATATTTATACTTTCAAAACTTGAGATTAAATGAGTTTGGCACAGAATCCGATCTATTTATCATGTGCTCAATATAAACTGAAAAGTATGAGGTCATTTAAAGAACAAAGAATTTCCTTATGTACAATACATGAGAAGGATAGGTATTTGGTTCCTGGGGTCTTGTCTCTAGAGAAATGGAGGTCTTGTCTCTAGAGAAAATACCATCCTGCTTTATCTTTTCTAGGGATATATTCTCTACTTTACCTTCACACTCGTTACTTATCTCTAGCTGTCTCTGTCTGTCACAGTCTACAAATTATTTTGTCAGTCTTTTTCGAGCTCAGCTGAATTTTAAGATCAATGAACTTACTTGCCAATTTGACAGGGCTATCAGTTGTTGTAGCAATTAATTAAGCCTTACAAATTATTTTAACCCACGATGAACAGTCTCTACACTGCTTAATCACCACTCAATCACACAGTTAAATTTGCCTGAAATTAATGCCATGTTCCACAAGGGAGATGCTTTCAACCATCCTGTCCAGTTGCTAATTTTCTGAACATTTCCTTAGGCATAGCTTTGAAAAAAATATTAAAGCTTCCACACAGGAATCTTCCTTTTCTGAAAGCATTTGAAAATGTTCTTTTCTCCTTCAAAGACTAATTTAGAGTCAAGCAAAAAGTGTTTATGAAAAAGCATTTTTCTGTCTTTGTGGTATTCAGCACTAATTTAAGAGAGATAAATCAATGAGATAAGAGGATATTGTAGGAAAGGGAACAAAATGTACACATATGCAAAGGCACACATCCACATTTTCATTTATCTGGTTCATTGACTTTGTCTTGAGAAAATTATAGGCAAGAAAAAGAAACTGGTAATGTGAACAACTTCACGGCTGATCTTCACACTTAAATATCATTCAACCTGACAAGCAGACTTGGAAACTAACAATCTATCTACCTATAAAGATATTTTTATATCTGCTCAGTGCTAGGAAGCATTCTTCACCAGGATAGCTAGAGTAGACATATCACCTCTGTACTTGTATGACAAAACAGCAGAATTAAGGTTTCTTGAAACACTGTTTATGCTTGCATTTTTAGATCAAGCTATAAAATGCATGCCATATATGCTCTTCCTTTGAAATAGCTATTTTGAAATGATATGTTTCCTTTTCTAAGCACATAAATGTACATGTTAATTCACTCCCAGCATGGGTGCTATCTCTCTATGTTTGTGCTCATGGGAAAGAATGGGTTGTCATGAGAGAGAAGAATTATGGTATAGAGAAAACTATCACCGTGTTCTCTACAGAAATGGATACTGACATTCCAGAGGCTGGTTCTGGAATGCATGCATTCCTTAATCTCACAACAATCCATTCTGAATATTTTCTTGATAGAATTTAGTATATAACATCCTTTTTATTTTCAAGTGAAAAAGGTGATGCTTAGCAAAAAATATGCAATTTATCAAGGTATTACAATTGGTAAATAGAGTTATATCTTCACCAGCTTTTCCCCTTCTGAACTATTTATCACAATTCTAATCTGGTTATATTGTCATACCACATCCCTGTCCAAAGTCCTTTAATTAGTTCATATTACCTGAATTGTAAAGTCCAAAGCAAGACTCATTCTTCACTTACCCTTCCAACATTGTCTATCAAACTTGTGCACTTGCACTGAGATAAATCAATAGCCAATTACCTGTGATTCCTAGAAAAAAAACAAAAACAAACAAAACAGATCTCCATTTATACCAAGCACTGTCATAACCCTTACTCCTTCCTTCCAATACACTACATTAGTATTTCTTCTAACTCCTTATAACATCCTAATTGAGATCAGGGTACATCTCCTTTTAGCGGTCTTCCAGGATGTGGCCTTGTTTCAGTTTCTTTCCTATTGCTTCTTACCTACCTCTACTAGCATCTTACCCCTTGGTTGTACTATTTCTTATCAATCCCACATACTGGCCTAGGTTCTTTGAAAGAAAACCATGAGTTACAGCTTTAGTTATAGCTCTACAGCTCTAGAACTAGCAAATTATCCGGCATTTCATAGATGATCAGTAAAACTGGATGAAATGAAGGCATGTAGGAATTGGGCTAGGCTGTATTAGGTATCAAAGTAAAGATAGCCTAAAAATGGTGGGTTTAGAAGCAAAATAGTTTTCCAGGTAGGTGGAGCCACAATTAAATAAGAATATCCCCATGAAGAAAATAGCAGAGAAAAAAAAATCCCTTGTAAAACTTGCTGATTTTAGAACAAGTTTCAAGGAATGGAAGATTGCTCAGACTTTTTTATCATGCAACATTCACTATGTTTAAGAGTGATAGGAATGAGTTTTCCTCAAATTTGTGGATTCATTCCTAATTATTTTACATTCAGTCTAACCATGTAAACTGAATCATATCTAGCCTGGCAATTACTAGTAAACAAGCCTTTGGAGAATATTTTGTTTGTATGAAAGTGGGTGGAAGGAGAGAGAGTGAACAAGAAACGAGGAACATATGATAAGAGTCTCATCAAATTAATTTCAGTAAATGACTCATTATTAAAATGTCTTACTAAATCCACTTTTATAATTTCAGAATTTTATTACAGTTTTACAATATTTTCATAATAATCAAGTGGTGTTCAGAGACTTTTTTAAAAAATAAATACTTGTGAGTTTTGCTTCTGCTTTGTTTTAATAATCTCCATAATCTCAGAAAGTAAATTTTTCTCCCATGTATTACTAAACTCTGTGTTTGCCTAATGAACTTTAGAATTTCTGAAAAAGTATACATTCTTGAATATTTTCTTTATTTTAAATATACTATAGTTGATTTAGAAGCTTATAAACAAGAATATGGCATCTCTATATATTCTTCTTTCCTAGAAAATTCATTTCATTGTTAACATTTCATTCCTCATTCCCCTAAGAGAATTAAAATTAAGAATTCATCCAATTTTCTCAGCTATATCTTTTTGAATTGCTATTAGTCTATTTTTCCTTAGAAAAAATATTTCTTTATAAAAACATTTCTTAAAGCATTGTCTAAAGCACTGTTTTTCTAAAATTTCTGTTATAGTATACTTCAAAAATATTTATGTTTATGTCTAAGCAAACACATAATGATGTCACAAAGCAAAGGGCCAGAAGATTGCCTTGCTTGATAGGGTCCATCCATATGAAGCCTTGGTAAATCTGTAGGAAAGTAAACCACTTTAAGAAAAAGAAATTTGGTTTGAGGAGAACTGGCCACAGTTATTGAGAACATTGCAGCATATGTTTCTCAAACTATTGTTCATTCATCCTCTCAGAAAGTAAGTCATAGGGCAGGGGATTGTAATCACAAGTTTGGTTTAGAAGTCTTTTCCAATCAGATCTCTGTGGAATCTGGACAAGGTTAAAGAAAAATCTGCTCCAGATCATTTATAATTTTTATGTTAATATTTTGCTTCCTTTTCATCTAATCTTTGCTCTTTAGAAAAAAGAGAGAATGCATCTATAACTATAATCCATTATAAATATGGATTTGGAAGTAAATGCATCTTTTGAAACTCTAGGAAATAAAAAATTTTAAATTATTAGTTGCTATGATTTGGCTATGGTTTAAGCCTGTTCCTCAAAGATTCTTGTGTTGGAAGCTGAGTCCCAGGTGTGGTAATGTAAGAGGTGGTGGATCCTTTCAGAGGTGAAGCTTAGTGGAAGGTCAACACCCTAGGAAGAGATCTACATAGTTATCATGGAAACTTAGTTTAGTTTTCTTAACAGGAGTGTTATAAAAGAGCAAGACTACCCTCTCCACTTTAGTTTCCTGTCTTGCCTTGTGATATATCCCTTTTGCATGCCTTCCCACCATGATGCCCTCTGTCGTGATGTGACTAAGCCAAGTAGACCCTCACCAGAGCTGGCACCGTGGTGTTCATGACTTCAGGCTCTGAGCTAAATGAATCTCTTTTTTTACATTATCCAGTCTCAAATGTTTGGTTATAGTAATGGAAAATGGACTAATCTGATAAGCACTATTTTTTAAAATAGGGCTTTCATTCCCAAAAAGCTTTAGTCAATTTTTTCATCACTGTGACCAAAAGGCCTGACAAGAACAATTTTAGAGGAGAAAACATTTATTTGGGGTTCACAGTTTGAAAGATCTCAGTCCGTAGATAATGAACTGCATTGCTCTGGGCCAGAGATAAGGAAGAAAATCATGGCAGAAGAGAGTGGTGGAGAAAAGCAGGTCATGGCCACCAGGACACAGCCACCAAGAAGCAAGAGAGTGTTTCTGACCAGGAACAAAATGTATACTCCAAAGGCATATACCACCCCCACCATGACCCACCTTCTTCAGCCACACCCTTCCTGCCTACAGTTACCATCCAGTTAATCAATTCATATGAATTAATGCACGGATTGGGTTAAGACTCTCATAACCCAAACAAGCATTTCATCTGGAAACTTTCTTGCATTATCTCACACACGAGCTTTTGTGGGCTATCTCATATCTAAACAATAGCAATAATTGAATTTAAAGTAAGCTAAAGATATTTAAAATAAAATGTATTTGGTATACTTAATATTTTATATATAATAATAAAACTTTAAAAACTGAAAAATATCAAGAAGATGACCTTAATCAATGTTTATTTTGCAGTTTTTTTTTTTTTTTTTTAAGGAACATAGCCTGAACATCAGAAGTTAAACTATAGCTTCAATAAGGAGTGAATCCCAGTCGTTTGGGAGGCTGTGGCAGGAGCATCATGAGTTCAAAGCCAACCTAAGCAACTTAGGGAGGCCCTAAGCAACTCAGAGAGACCCTGTATCTAAATAAAATATTAAAAAGGGATGGGAATGTGTCTCAGTGGTTAAGCCCCTCTGGATTCAATCCTCCCCAGAAAAAAAGAAAGAAAGAAAGAAAGGAGTAAAAAATGCGTGTGATGTATGTATCCCCAACACACACACACACACACACAAACAATTTTTCTTTAAGTAAAACTATTGTTCAAAAAATATTTGGAAATATAATCTAGATAATATTTAAAGATAATTCTTTTCTACTCTCTTCTACAACCTCCTTTTTGGGAACTCAGTTTCAGCATTTAACAGCTATTGCCCATCAGGGAAATCTTCCGTATGGTTAACTTAAATCACTTATGCTGTAGTCTAGAGTCATTTACAGTTTTGTCCTCAGTTCTCCTCAGAGAAGGAACTGATTAGAATATAACCACTAAATTATTCTCCATTTGCCTTCTGAAGTGTGTGTGTGTGTGTGTGTGTGTGTGTGTGTTTCCTTCACACTGCTTTCTGATATGAAGTTCTGATAAACCATGTGAGCTCAGTTGTCCACAAAAAATGCAGTTAGAAGTAAAACAAAAAAGAAAAGATGAAGGTGTTTGAAAGAGGTTTAGGGGAAGAGAGATAATTTTAGGTTGGACCTTTTCATTCACTAACTAAAAGTAAAACCTCAGTTTTTCAGTATTTGTTATAAGATTTTTATTATGTTGAAAACCTCCTGCATCAAAACTCCCCATCTTATTTTGTTATAAAAGCCTGAAATTGGTAGTTGTTTTTTGATTCTATAGATTCTTTCAATTCAAGGGCTTTTTAAAAAATGCTATGTTTAATACTTATAGCATTGATAACTACACACATTCTGATGTGTTTTTTTTATTTTTTATTTGTTCTTTTATTTATACATGACAGTAGATCTATTTAAATATGATGTTAGTTTTATTCATCAAAACTAAGGAATTTTTAGCACTCAAGGATATGGTATACCTTGTGTATTTATGAAGGAAGGTGATCAATTATATCATTTTAAATTTAATTTGTTTTACCTAAAAATCAACAGGCTTATATGAGAAGGCTGTTCTTCTTTATAAATATCAGATTTTAAGAGTTTACTTTGTCATGTTTTGTTTATTATGCAAACTTCCTAGAAGTTAGTATAATTACTAAGTATGAAAATAAATTCATTTCAAAATTTTAGGCTTTAAACTAATGTTTTAATAACATATTCATTAAATATAAACTATTTGATAAAAATCCAGTTGTACTAATGCCATCTAACTCTACCGGTTCATACAACAAACAATACAAAAAGCAAGCTATACTTATGTCAAAATCTGAGTTCACTGGGAAGCAGTCTTTGGGTAAAATTTTGTATTTGAGATGTCTACAGTGGGAGTGATATCTTAGAATGACCACTTGTGGAAAAGAGCAGAAGAAAGCAGAATTGGATCACTAGTTTCAGGCTACCCTGGGGAAAGTTTGTAATCAACATTGCCCATCAGAGATCTGTGCTGTGCTGAAATGGTTGAGACATTATATGTCTTTCTTGGTCAGTCCTTCAACATAGGCTATCCCTACAATAGTACAGCTTTGGGTGTGCCACATCTCTGGTGTAATCTCTGAAATGGTGAGAGTTGAAAGGTATATCTCTGTAGTTCTTCTAGAAATAAGTTCTTCCTTAAAGAAGAATCCAGACTATGCATATTCAAGTCTACTTCCATGTATATAGTTATGTGACAGACATTGTCTTAAACTATTTGCATATATTAATTCACTTAAAACAACAAATAGCTGGGCATGGTGATATGTATCTGTAATTTCCCAGCTACTACAGAAGTTGAGGCAGGAAGAACTCAAACTTCAGTCCAGCCTGTGGAACATAGTGAGACTCCATCACAAAAAAATTAAATTAAAAAATAAAAGCACAAACACCTAAGATAATTACTTCTATGGTAACAATTTTTCAGGTAAAGAAATTAACGATCATAGATTTTAGGTGGCTTGCCAAGAAGTCACACAATCATTAAGTAATAGAACTTGTGAATTCAAGTAATCTGTTTCCAACATCAGTGATTCAAAGGCTACCAAGGATTTCTTAATTTCCAAACTCCAAGACTGCAATTTATTCTTCATGCTATTTATCTTTCTGAATTGCCTGGTATGGTTTATTTTACTTCTTGAAATTATCTCCAAGGTTAATGGATGTGTCACCATCCCAGTTTTCCTCAAGTGCTTTTCAGAAATTTTTCTGATGGATCCTTTTTCATCTCTTTACTTTTGATTTCCTTAGTGTTCACTTCTCAGTTTTCTTTGTTTCTCATACTACATGCTGTATCTTTTGTGTATTTCAACCATTCTCATTCTATCATTTTTTATTTTATCATAAAATGCTCAAACATCAGTACATGTTAGGAATCAATATGATCAGAAAAATAGAAGATGGAGTAAGAGTTGCTTTGTGCAAGAGTCAATGCAGGGCAGTGAGGAGGATCTAAGAAGTCTAAGCAGCAGGCATCTGGTTGGGCTCAGGAGGTAATATCCAAAAGGCACATATTATCAGACCTAAGGGTAAAATATGATCTAGGAAGTGTGGAAACAATTATAGCAACAGGAATAGTCATACCTAGGAAGGTAAACATGTGAATTGAATGGTGCCAGAACCAATATGAAGACTAGAAAGTGACATCATAGGAATTAATTAAAATAATCGCATATCTACTAGCTGAGACATCATCCTGACTTTCAAGGGTCAAAAACCCAAAACAGAATCTAAATGTAAAAGAAGTGATTGATTGGAACAACTTGATTTCAAATGTATTTTTAAAAAAAACAGCCTAACTTAGAAAGATTTAGTATTATCTTTTCTTTTTCCCATTGGGAATATGTGTTCATTTATATTTGAAATAAAGGTTGAAACATTGCTTCAGAACTTGAATTGTGTAGTGTTGATTTGTGAAAGGAAAATTTGGCTGCATTCTTAAGCCTAATTTGTGATATTTTAATGTATTCCATGTCATCTCTGTGTAAAACAGTATCTAGGATGTGGGTATGGTTCTGTAGGAGAGTATGTGGTTATTATCCCAAAGGCCTGGATTCAATCAAAGCACCAAAACAAACAGCAACAGCAAAAACCAGAAAAATCTCTCATGATCACACATGCATAAAGTATTCAATATAATGCTAGCTAATCTTACCCATTAATGTACAAAAAGAAATGTGGAGAATAACCAAATTAGATTTATCCCTGGTATAAAACTCCAAATATCCAAAAATTGATTAATCCATAATATTAGCATGCAAAAAAATTACATGATCATATCAGAAGATAAAGATTATTTGCCAAAATCCAAAATCAATTCCTTACAGAAACTGTCAGTAAACTAGAAATAGGGGGAACATCTTCAGCTTATAGTATATCTACAAGAAAATTAGAGCTAATTTCATACTTAATGGTGAGAAACTAAATCTTGACTTTTCAATAAACACCAGAAAAAGACAACCACCTCTTTTGATAGTGCTTCGTTTATTGCATTTTCTATATTACATTGCACAAAATTTTAGTGTGTACCTTATTTTTTTGAGACTTGTTATAGTTTGAACAACTTGCTTTTCAAAATTTGGATCATCATCATCTCAAATTAGCAAATACAAGTTTATTGGTTTCATATTGTTAAAGTGTGATTATGAATAAACTTTCTAGTATCAAGTAAAACATTTGGAGAAATAATCCTTTCCTTGTTTTGATACCATATCTTGGACACATTTTCTCCTTCAGCTCAGAAAATGGCTTCGTAGAGTTTTACTAAGACACAGAAAAAATAACTCCGTAATATGAGCAAGAAATTCGTCATTTACTATGATCATACTATCTATGGGAAAATTCCCAAACCTGAGCCATCCATGTCAACAGGAAGATGTAATGTGTTGTTTACTCAATAAGTCAGAGATCTGCTCATGGAGTTGAGGAATGATGCGTGGGAGAAGGATGCTTTCAAAAGAATGGAAGGGAAGTGGCTGCTGGGCAGCAAAAAGCAGATAGAAACTATAGTGAATGTGGTATGAGGTATATGACATGGAAATATGTGGTACTGTATAATTAAATAGAAATTCAATATTATAATTAACATTGTTACATAGAAAAGTAACATGACATTTTTATCAACAATACACTAAAATTTGCTTCTTTGTTCTCTGAGTAAATAAAATAAGAATTCACTTCTTATATCTATAACATGTCAGAAAAGAAAACATTGAATATTGTTTTTAGGCTAAAAGATGATTTAACTTTTAAAACTCTATCAAGTGTTCCTGAATCAACTGAAATCTCACAAGTACCTCAAAAGAAACATTTCTCGATCCATGATTTATCCTTCCTTCTATCATTACTTTAGGATTTTATGGTAGAATTTCCTATGTTGTCAAAATTTCAATTCCATGGAAGTGGTGAGTTGTCAGTTTGAAAGTAGAAATATATTGTTATAGCTATTCATTGTTCACTTGTATAATACTGTAGTCTGACACAGTTAATATACTGAATCTTCCATTTTAATTTTTAAACAAATACTCATTTAGTGTCCCTGTTTTCTTAGCAACTTTCTAGATGTTGACAATGCAAAGATGCATGAGACAGAGTCAGTGGCATAAAGAAGGATATGATATTTTGACAGCAGATGGTGGATTTGGGCAATTCTTCCAGATATGCCAAGGGTGAGATGGGATGATGTTCAGTCAGATATAAAAGGGCCTCTTATGCCATGCTAAGGCGTTCATAATGTATCTGTTAGGACTAAGGCTTACATAAGGCTTTTAAGTGATGAAATAACATGAAAAGATCTATGTGTAGAAAGTTACTTCCCCATGAATTGATTGGAGAGGAGGAAAATTGGAGAAACGAATTGAAAACCCACTAGTTCCAGGTCCTGGTAATATAAATATTAATAAGGCATGATCTCGGGGCTGTGGCTGTGGCTCAGTGGTAGAGCGCTTGCCTAGCATGCGTGAGGCACTGGGTTCGATCCTCAGCACCACATATAAATAATAAATAAAATAAAGATCCATCAACAACTAAAAAAATTTTTAAAAAAGGCATGATCTCAGCATTCAAATGTAGGGTTTTAAGGAAAACACACATTTAATACGCAAACTTACCCATTCCTTTGCTAAAGGAATAAACATTAAAGAAAGAGTGCCTAAATGTCTGATCATGAATAGGCCAGAGGTCCTAATGAGGAAAGATTTGTGAAGATAGAGGGTAGTCAATGTGTTAGTCAGCTTTTTCCTCTGTGACCATAATACCTGGCATTAACAACTTAAAGGAGGAAATTTTTATTTTGGCTTACAGCTTCAGTACTTTGAATCCCTAATTGATTGGCTCCATTGCTCTAGGCCTAAAGTAAGGCAGAACACCATGGCGTGTGGGTGTGGTGGAAGAAAGCTGCTCAGCACATGACAGCCAGGAAGCAGGCATGGAAGGAGATCTGGGGATGGGGGGAGACACAATATATAACCCCCAAGGGCACAACTTCAGTTCCTCTAGGCATGCCTCACATACCTACAGTTTTCACTACCTCCCAGGAGTTCATTCAGCCATGAATACAATAATTCACTGAGGAGATCAGAATACTCATGATCTGATTGCTTCCCAAATGTCCCACTTCCGAATATTTCTGCATTGGGACCAAGTCTTCATCACACGAGCTTTTGGGGGTCATTCAATCTAAACAATAATATCAGAGTATATTTCTAACAGTGATACATAGATTGGATTTTAAAAAAACAAACAACAGATTCATAGGAAAATAAGGATTTTTCTCCTTATTTTCCATTTTATTTATTTTTCCACATTTTTATTGGTGAATTACAGATGTTCATTATGATGGGATTTGTTGTTACATATTCATATATACACACTATATAATGATATAATTTGGCCAATATCACTCCCAATACTTCCCCACTTCCTCCCTGCCTCCTACCACTTATCCCATTCCTCTACTGATCTCCCTTTGATTTTGAGAAGATTCACCCAACCCCTTCTTTTCCTTTTTACTAACTAGCTTCTGCATAGGAGAGAAAACAGAGGACACACAATTCACAATAGCCAAACTATGGAACCAACCTAGGTGTCTATCAATAGATAAATGGATAAAGAATTTGAATTAGGACCATTCCTAGCAGAGATAATAGCATACTTAAAAGCAACTAAATACAGGAAAGGATAGTATACTTGGAAATATCAAATAGGTATTCATTATGAATCACAGTGTACTTAGGGGAAAACAATAGAAAATTATGGTAGAACAACCAACAGAGACTAAACAAGAAATGATACTATCCTGATGAGTGTTCAAACAAAGAAAATACAGAAAATTTTAAGGTTTTTTGCAAAAAGAATAGATATTTTAGAACAGTATCTGTGCTGACAGATAATTGAAGTCATAAAAGAATTATGAAATAATTGTAAGAGATGATGAAAACTAGAAGTAATTGAAGAAAATAAAAAGGAAAGAATATATAAATGCTAAAGATATTTGTAGGATGAAACTAAAGCATTTGGTGATCTCTTGGATATGAAGTTTAAAGTGAAAGGGAATATTTCTGAGGTGGGAAAATTTGGAAATTACCAATCACTTATAATAAAAGCAAATAAGAATGTAGGGGAGTCATAAAGATTATTCATTACTTTGGACACATTGAATCTGAGATGTTAATGTGATGAGGCCAGTAAGCACCAAACTTTAAAAATTATGAAGTAGGGCAAGATATTGAATTTTATATGCAAATCTTAGATTAAGGTCTAAGTCACTGACTTATTAGGATAAGTCTGGTAATAGCTAATAGCCTATAGCTCTGTTCCTTACTCTAGCTGACTTCAAGCAAAATTATTTTTTAGTTTTTTTTTATTAGTTTATTTAATTGCATTTCAAATCATAGTACATATATAAAGCTCAGTTTTTCCACTTCTCTGGTTGCAAACCAGATAAAGTCACACCAATTGTGTCTTCATACATGCACCAAGGGTAGTGATGACGATCTCAATCAACCATCTTTACTATACTCATTCCCCTTTCCCACCCCCCACCTCCCCCATGCTGTGTCTAGAGTTCCTCCATTTCTCTTGTTTCCCATTCCCACCCCCCTTATGTATCAGCATCCACTAATCAGAGAGAACATTTGGCATTTGGTTTTTTGGGATTGGCTTACTTCACTTAGCATAATGCTTTCCAGTTCCATCCATTTGCCTGCAAATGCCATAATTTTATTCTCTTTTATTGCTGAATAATATTCAATTGTGTAGTTGTACCACAGTTTCTTTATCCATTCATCTATTGAAGGACATCTGGGTTGCTTCCACAGTTTTGCAATTGTGAATTGTACTGCTATAAACATTGAAGTGGCTGCTTTACTGTAGTGTGCTGTTTTTAAGTCTTTAGGGTATAGGCCAAGGAGTGGGATAGCTGGGTCAAATGGTGGTTCCATTCCAAGTTTTTTAAGCAGTCTCCATACTGCTTTCCAGATTGGTTGCACCAGTTTGCAATCCCACCAGCAAAGTTTAAGTTACACCGACAAATTCCTAGAGACATATGACCTACCCAAACTGAACCAGGAGGACATTCATGACTTAAACAGATCAATTACAGACAAGGAAATAGAAGAGGCCATCAAGAGCCTTCCAACCAAGAAAAGCCCTGGACCAGATGGATTCTCAGCTGAGTTCTACAAGACCTACAAAGAAGAACTAACTCCAATACTCCTCAAATTATTCCACAAAATAGAAAAGGAAGGAACCCTTCTGAACTCATTCTATGAGGCTAGTATCACCTTGATTCCAAAACCAGACAGGGACACGTCAAAAATGGAAAATTTCAGACCAATATCCCTGATGAACAGAGATGCAAAAATTCTTAATAAAATTTTGGCAAATCGCATACAAAAACATATTAAAAAAATAGTGCACCATGATCAAGTGGGGTTCATCCAGGGATGCAAGGTTGGTTCAACACACAGAAATCAATACACGTAATCCATCACATCAATAGACTTAAAGATAAGAATCACATGATTCTATCAATTGACGCAAAGAAAGCATTCGACAAAATACAGCATCCCTTCATGTTCAAAACACTAGAGAAACTAGGGATAGTAGGAACGTACCTCAACATTGTTAAAGCAATATATTCTAAGCCCAAGGCCAACATCATCCTAAATGGAGAAAAATTGGAAGCATTCCCTTTAAAAACAGGAACAAGACAGGGATGCCCTTTCTCACCACTCTTATTCAATATAGTCCTTGAAATTCTAGCCAGAGCAATCAGACAGACGAAGGAAATCAAAGGGATATGAATAGGGAAAGAAGAACTCAAACTGTCCTTATTTGCAGACGACATGATTCTATATTTAGAGGATCCAAAAAGTTCCACCAGAAAACTTCTAGAACTGATAAATGAATTCAGTAAAATTTCAGGATATAAAATCAATATACATAAATCAAATGCATTTCTATACATCAGCAATGAATCCTCTGAAAGAGAAATTAGAAAAACTACTCCATTTGCAATAGCCTCCAAAAAAATAAAATACTTGGGAATCAGTCTAACAAGAGAGGTGAAAGACCTCTACAACGAAAATTACAAGATGCTAAAGAAAGACATTGAAGAAAATCTTAGAAGATGGAAAGACCTACAATGCTCCTGGATAGGCAGAATCAATATTATTAAAATGGCCATACTACCCAAAGCACTATACAGATTCAATGCAATCCCAATTAAAATCCCAAAGGCCTTTCTTATAGAAATAGAAAAGGCAATCATGAAATTCATTTGGAAGAATAAGAGACCGAGAATAGCCAAAGCTCTCCTGAGCAAGAAGAGTGAAGCAGGAGGCATCAAAACACAAGACCTTAAACTTTAGTAACAAAAACGGCATGGTACTGGCACCAAAATAAACATGTAGACCAATGGTACAGAATAGAAGACACAGAGGGTAGTGCACATAAATACAGCTATCTCATACTAGACAAAGGTGCCAAAAGCATTCATTGGAGAAAAGATAGCCTTTTCAACAAATGGTGCTGGGAAAACTGGAAATCCATATGCAGCAAAATAAAACTAAACCCCTATCTCTCACCATGCACAAAACTCAATTCAAAGTGGATCAAAGATCTAGGAATTAGACCAGAGACGCTACGTCTAATTGAGGAGAAAGTAGATCCAAATCTTCATCACGTGGGATTAGGGCCTGAATTCCTTAACAAGACACCTATAGCACAAGAAATAAAAGCAAGAATCAATAAACGGGAAGGACTTAAACTAAAAAGCTTCTTCTCAGTAAGAGAAACTATCAATGAGGTGAACAGAAAGCCTACATTCTGGGAGCAAATTTTTGCCACACGCACATCAGATAGAGCACTGATCTCCAGGATATATAAAGAACTCAAAAAACTCAACACCAAAAAAACAAACAATCCAATCAATAAATGGGCTAAGGAGCTGAATAAAAACCTCTCATAAGAAGATATACAATCAATAAACATATATATGAAGAAATGTTCAACATCTCTAGCCATTAGAGAAAAGCAAATCAAAACTACCCTCAGATTTCATCTCACCCCAGTCAGAATGGCAGCTATCCAAAATACCAGCAACAATAAGTGCTGGCGAGGATGTGGAGAAAAAGGTACACTCAAACATTGGTGGTGGAATTCAAGCAAAATTGATAAAGACTGAGCTTGTTGTGGTTTGGATATAAGAGTCTTTCATAGTCTTATGTATTCAAGACATGGTTCCAAAATCAGCAATGTTCAGAGATTGTGGGGAGGGTGCAATTGGAAAATGATTGGATTGTGTGGGCTCTGATAATGCCAGTGTATTAATATATTGACAGTTGAAGGGACTACTGGGAGGTGATGGAAATTCTAGGTATGTGACACATGGCTGGAGGAAATAAGTCACTGGGGGCATGCCCTGGAAGGATGACGTTTTTTGTCCCATGTACTTTACCTCCCTACCTAGCTCCCTACTCCCTCTCCCTCTTGTCCACTCATCCACTCCTCCTTCCTGGCTGCCATTAGTTAAGAAGCTTTCCTCTGCCAGGCCCTTCTGCCATAACATTCTGCTTCACTTCAAGCACAAAGCAATGGAAACAAGTAAACATGAACTGAAACTTCTAAAACCATGAGCCAAAATAAAAATCTTCTCCTCTATGTGGTTTTTCTGATATTTGTCACAACAAGGAAAAACTGACTAACAGCACTTTAGGGCAAATCTTGACCAATGAAAGAAGGCCTCACAGATGTAAAGAATTCTCTTCCTGCTAGATTTCAGGGGACATCTGCCATATATTCAAAGGCCTGAAGGTGACTGAAATTTTATTTGGTCCCTGACTTTGTTCTTCGGTCATCAAGATCAGTAGTTTGACTAAGTCCCTTTCACAGGTAATGTGTTTGATGATTGCCTGGTGGAAGCACTAAGGTGATGAGGATGTATGGAAGGTTATAATTTAAAGTAATCTAAGTCTAGTTTTCTAATTAAAAAAGATTAGAAAAAATTGTTTTTTGAAATTTTCTAAGGTCAGACTTTATATCATTTTGCTCCATTTTATCTAACCTGCATTGCATGCATATTGTATTACAAACCTATTACACACAAAAATTTATACAAAATTCTAGTAAAATTGTGGTCTTACAAAAAATATAGATATAAAAACAATATAAGAAAATTAATGTGGGACAGACTTAGACATTATTTCAGAGGGGAAATACCTTATTCTTTCAAAAGTTTCCTTTAAAATTGTCTTTGTAGGAAAAAACAAAGATAATTTCTATTCAAAAGCCTAGGAAATGGGCTGGGGTTGTGGCTCAGTGGTAGAGTGCTTGCCTAGCATGTATGAGGCACTGGGTTCGATTCTCAGCATCACATATAAATAAATAAATAAATAAATAAATAAAATAAAGGTCTATTGACAACTAAGAAAATATTTTTTAAAAAACCTATGAAATGTTTTGTAAACCTATGAAATATGTTATTTGTAAGATTAGTATAAACTATTAATTTGATGCTCTAAATTTTGGGTATTACAAGCATCAAAATGGAAGAGGGGCAGGAAGATCAGGAGGCTCCAAACAATAATCTTCATCTATGAATTTCTATCTCTGGGCAGGGGGGAAAAAAGCAAATCTATTAATATGATAGCTTTATTATATACAAAATAATTATCTTTTAATATATAAAAGACTGCTATATGACATTCTTAGATATTCATTACAAGATGCTATAACTATATAACAAATAATACACAGAGTTATAACACACATTGACAGTCTGAAAAATGTATAAAACTTCATAAGAAGGGCACCCAGAAAGCACAGATATTCTGAATAGGATTGTAGTAGGTAATTGGATTTAAATAATATTTATCTCTTTTTCTGAGTACTAAGTATTAATATTGTATAAAGATGTAAATAATTTTTCTCCATCCATAAAAGGTATGGATTTGAAAATATCTGAAGCAAACTTTCTGAGAATAAAAAATAAGCCCTGAAATTATGATGGGAAATATTGTGGTTAGAGATTAGTAGAAGTAGTATAACACATAAAATACTGTTAATTTGATATAGAAGCATTATGTGATTTGAACTTGTTAACTAATAAGAGGAGTCAAGGAACTTCCAGGAACCATATTCTTTAAAGATAGAGTGTGCATTTACTCTTCAAAGAGGAAGCATAATTAGGGATAAGTTGATTCTATACCTCATAAAAGGTTAAGTAAAAACTGAAAGCAAATCCTTAGAGCTCATCTCAAATGAAAGTTATAGAACCAGTTTCTAGAATACTCTCCTGGCCATTCAGCTTTATTTCCTTGGAGAAAAGTTACATAGGACTTTTTCTGAAGAAAACCTGTTACTTAGGAGAAGAAATAGTCATTTCCAGAATAAAATTCCAAAAGAAATTTTTCACTTGGTTTCTTATATAAGAATGTACTCCATACACCATGCTCCTTACTACAGCTTTGTGGTAAGTGAAAAACTCATTTTCCCATAGCTATTTCTTATAATAGCCTGTACCAAAAGCAAAGGATCTGACATTAGAAAGGGTCTCAGAGAAGGTGATGCTGCATGGAACTAACCACTTGTGATCCAAGTACACAATATTCTGCTAGTGTAACTCACTGACAAAGAAGAACTCAGAGTTGAACTGCTGGTCATTTTGACTATCTTCTCTATAAATCAGAGTATTATACAGTCTTTTGATATAACATGACAATCCATTCAAGAATATAATGTGAATTTTTCGAGTGTTGTGCTCCTTATTGTAAAAAGAAGATGAATCCTTACTCTTTTATAAAACAGAAACTGGAAATGGGGCCAAAATTGGACTATGTGACTACTAATATTTTTTGCTAAATACATATTGCTTTTATAATGATAATGAACAAGGAGTTACTTTCAAGAAGTCATATATGTTAATGTAAATGGACATATCCATTTATTATAGAAGGCAGAAAGTCGTAAATAATTTTAAAGCAAGATTCCAACAAATATATCTTGCTTAACATTTTAATTTGTCATAATTATGTTTAGCTCATTTCTCCTAGATACAGTTGCCAATAGTTACTCATCTTAACCTAGCCAGATTTAATCTACTTGCATGTACCCTTACATTTGTAATCTTATAGAATGGTTTCTGCTCTAAATGGCTTGGCTCCTATATTTCCTGATAGCTCACCTGATCTTTGCCACTTTAATATATGGGAACCAAGCCATTAACATAATTACTCTCCTATATCTCAAAGTGAGTTTCCTCAAGCATGGAAAGGTGCTGACTTCTGAAAATGTCTGATTTTAACTGGAATTACTCTTAAAAGCAAGATCATAACTCCTAATCATCCTACTTACTATATACTCACTCCAGATCAAATGAAATTTCATAAATAGTCATCAAATATACACTAAAACCTCCACTTAAGAATTAAAACAGAACAAAACTTACAAACCGTCATGGATTTAACAAGAGGGCAAAACTGATCAGTGATGTACTATAGAGCTTGCCTATTTCCCTGCCCTGCCTCCAGCTCTTCAAGCATCTGACTCTTTCCTCTCTTCACAACTCTCTTCCTCCACTCCTACCTTCTCAAAACAGACATGAAATCCTTACACAACAGACAAGGCATTCTGAAAGATCTGTTTTTCTCATCCAAAATGTTTTTAAGGAAGTTATATTTTGGATGTTGTTTCGTAAGACAATGTCAAGGACTAAAAGCAGTTCTTTGTTTTGAAGGTGATGGTTTCATTTTTATTTCCTACACAACATAGTCATTGTAAGTTTCAAAGAGATGATTTTATTTTATTTTTAGCCTTTTTACTATAACTGAAGAAAGTAGAGTTACAGCCTCATACTATGACCATCTCCAGCCAACACCTTTTAAAAGACTTCACTATACCTTCTCATTTTGTCGGGGTGGGGGGGCTTTCTGAAGAAAGAACTTATTCCACCCCATAATTACCTTCATCCATGTATCATACAAAAATCGCTTTTATCAGTAAGTAATAATTGAAAGGGTGCTCTTTGCCCCCTTTTCTTCCACTGAACTCTCCATAATGATTGCAGAATGTGAGCTAGTTCTGTTTTTCTGTCAACATTTTATCATTTAGTACTTGTGAAAACAATTCCCATTTTACTAAGCATACTCAGGGTCTAATATGTTTTGGGCTAAAGTAGTTCTAAATATCAGGTGAATAGGCATATAAGGGCACACAGTTATCAAAAACTGCTGTTCACTGCCTAACACAAAATGTATGATACAAACCTACAGTTACAAGAATAAGTGAAAAGAATAGATACTCAGGAGCTATTTCTAAAATGTATTGAAGTTCTATTGTTCCTCTTTACACATTTATTTTCCCTCCTCTCTCATTCTAAATATGTAGTTTGGCAACTTGGACCACAAAGGAATTGTTTCTGAACTTGAGATTGTACTGAGCAGTAATAATATACTGTTGGAAACAAAATTAGTATCATTCATACATATTGTCCTTTACAGTTAAAGCATTTCCTCTTATGGCATCACATTTGCTTTTCTAACAGCTTAACCTGAAAAGTGCTTTAAAACTACACATCTCCCTCTCTAGGGCATATAAGAAGTAGAGGTGAAGGTGAGTTGAAGGCAGAGCAGGAAGAAGGGTAAATACTGGACCTTGGATCTATATGTAGTATTTTTAGTAGTATCCTCTGGTGATTGTATAACCCAGGGCTCCCAGTGGTGATTCTCAAAATACAGTCTTCACATCAGTCTAACTTCATCAGGTGAGAATTTTTTTTTTTTTTTTTTGGTACTGGAGATTGAACTCAGGGGCATTCAACCACTGAGCCTCATTCCCAGCCCTATTTTGTGTTTTATGTAGAGACAGGGTCTCACTGAGTTGCTTAGCGCCTCACCATTGCTGAGGCTGGCTTTGAACTCGCGATTCTCCTGTCTCAGCCTCCCTAAGTACTGGGATTACAGACTTGCGCCACCGCGTCCGGCTGAGAATTTTTTTTGAAATTCAAATTCCTGACCTCACCTAGAGGTACTGAAACAGAAAGAATGGGGCTGAGCATTAGTCGGTGCTTTAGCAAGCTCTCTAGGAGAGTCTGGTACATACTGAAGTTGAGAATCACTGCTCTAAATCACCAGTTCACAAAACTTGGTGGGGCTCAGAGTATCTAGCCTTAATAATTGGACTTTTCCCAACTTACCACATAGCATCTCATAAAGGAGAAAGAAGTTTGTGCAACTGAATATTCTAAAGCACAATAAAGTCATTAATATAATCTAATTTCTACGGCTTCCTTGCAGAACCTAATGTTTTCTCATTTCCTGGCCCCTGTCCCACTACATCTCCTCTCCTTGCATTTCCGCCTATGTTCCCACATCCCTACTTTGTGTGTGTGTGTGTGTGTGTGTGTGTTACTGAGGATTGGACAGAGGGACACTTAATAGTGAGCTACACCCCCAGCCCTTTTTATTTTATTTTATTTTTTTAATTTTGAGATAGGATCTTACTAATTTGTTGAGGCTGGCCTGGAACTTGCAATCCTTCTGCCTCATTCTCCTGAATCACTGGGATTATAGGTGTGTAACCCCTCCCACAACTGATCCCTACATTCTAAACTTCAGCTACATCCCAAGCCACAATAGCCACTAATATTCATGAGACCTGAGCCACTGTGACTTTAAACAACTAGTCCTTATAGAAATCCCTACTTGTTCTTTTGTGTGTTTGGTTTTGGTACTAGGGATTGAACCCAGGGGCATTTAACCACTGAGCCACATCTCCAGATCTTTTTTACATTTTATTTTAGTGACAGGGTCTCACTGAGTTGCTTAGGGTCTCACTAAATTGCTAAGGCTGGCTTTGAACTTGAGATCCTCCTGCCTCAGCCTCCTGAACCACTGGGATTACAGGCGTGCACCACTGCGGCCCGGTTCCTACTCATTCTTCCTATTCTTGATGAAATGCTGTTTTCATTGTGAAGATACTACTTTAATAGTTAAAACACAGGCCTTTCACATATGCTAACTAGGTACTTGTCACTACCATTGGTATATCTTTAAGTATCTTTTATCTAATTGTACTAAGTGTGATTGTGAGATTTCTCTCTACAAATACTCTATGTTCCCCAGAAACACAGACTTGCCAGGTGTGGTGACACAGGCCTGTAATCCCAGCAAATCTGGAGACTGTGCCAGGAGGAACCAGCCTAGATGCCCTTCGACAGATAAATGGATAAAGAAAATGTGGTACATATACATGATGGAATGTTACTTAGCCTTAAAGAAGAATGATAATTTCATTAATGGCATTTGTGAGTAAATGGATGGAGCTGGAGAATATCATGCTAATTGAAATAAGCCAAACCCCCAAAACCAAAGGCCAAATGCTTTCTCTGATAAAAGGATGTTGATCCATAATGGGGGCGGGGGTTAGGGAAAATGGAGGTACTTTGGATTAGGTAGAGGGGAGTGAGGGAAGGAGAGGGAGTGTGGGGGTGGGAAGCATGGTGGAATGAGATGGACATTATTACCCTATATATATGTATGATTATACTGCAGATGTGACTCTGTACCATGTACAGCCAGAGGAAGGAGAAGTTGTGCTCCATTTGTGTATAATGGGTCAAAATGCATGCTACTGTCATGTATAAATAATTAGAACAAATTTTAAAATAAAAATAAATAAAATTTTTAAAAAGTTAAAAAAATTAAAAATAGAGGATGAAAAGTTCAAGAACAGCCTCAGCAATTTAGCAAGACTTGGCATCAAAATAAAAAATAAAAAAGACTGGAGATGTAGCTCAGTGAAAGAACATCCCTGAGTTCAATACCCAGTACCAAACAAACAAACAACAAAAAGACCCCGCTTATTTTACTATTACCCACAGAATCTCAAAGCTCTCTGATTGATTGAAAATATAAATGAAAATAGTAATAGATATCTCTGTGGTTTCCAAATACTGCTTTGCTTTACTCTTTTAAAATATGTTTAAAATAAACATAACTTTATTATGTTACGTTTAGGTACCAGGATAATCCATGCTTTATGAATAAGAATTTGGAGATTAAAATTCTTGTCCACATTACACAATGTATATGTGTACAAAAACATCATATGTTATGTCAAAGGTATGTACAATGTTTTTTTGTTTCCATGTATCAGTTTAAAAAATAAGAAAGGAATTTGAATGTATTCATTATAAAGAAGTGATAAATCAGCTTAACCTGATTACACTATATATACATATATTGAAACACAACATGGTACCTATTAATATGTACAGTTTTTGTGCTTTTAAGCATTAGTTAAAAAGTAAATTTAACTAAGTTTTTTTTTTAAAAAATACATGTTTTCAAAATGTATTTTACAAAAGAAAGAAAAGAGCTGGCCAAAAGTCATAGTTGACAAAGTAGAGGTGCAAGCCTGCAGTCTGGTTCCAAGGATTGAGCTCTTCATTATAATAATGCTGAAACACACATTTTTACTCACTCATAGGGTCTTCCTCAGGAAGTGCTACCAGGAACCTCAAAGTCTACTTTGATCCCTCTACTCTGGTATAATGTACCACTGTGACTGCAGCTTGGGCCTCTGTGAGATTATTTCCTCACCATTCTGTACAGCCCTATGAGTACCACCGCTTATTTTTTCCCATAATTTGATAGGATTTTAAAATCCAGATCCTCAAATATCTTTTGGGAGATAAATTGTACAGCTCGCAGTGATAAAATCTTTCTGCAAAATGGCTCAACTTCAAAGGAGTAGAATCATATAGTTTTTGTCCTTTTATGACTGTTTTTTTCTGTTAGCAGTATGTTTCATTTTTCATCTATGTTGTAGCATATAATTGTATTTCCTTCTTTATAAGACTATATAATATTTCATTTTCTATATTTACCAAATGTTCTTTATCCATGCATCTAGCAACGGAGATTCGAGTTCATTCACCATTGTATTCAATAACCTGCAGTAAAGTTCTCCCTACTTCTTCAAGAAAATTTATGTCCATTCTAAAATCTTTGCCACAACCTCACCAATGAGAAATAGCTATATCTTAGATTTCATTTAAGTTTCAGCTGTGTATACTAATATACCTTTTCTACTGTCTTTCCTAGAGATCGACATACAGTAGTCATTATATACGTGCTTTGATTTCCATGGTCAAGGTTAAATAATTTAAAAATTAAACATGTTCAGAATAAAGTGCTCTATAACTCCTATTTCAGTATGTTTTTCACTGTGCCACGTAATTTTAAGTATTCTACTAGCAAATAACTCCTTCATTGCATTTAATAAATTATACATATTTTATTTTTTGAAATATTGATTTCCAGTTATTAGCATCATGAATATTAAAATTTGTATTGGTATAATGTTGACATCTAGTCCATTTTTCCTTAAATCAATCTTCATATTGTAACTGAAGTGTTTTATCTGAAGTTTTAATATGACCATATGTCTCTCCTATACAAAAATATTCTTTTTCAAAAATCTAAAACCTATATATGGCCTACAAGGACATTTGCCATCTGGCAATAAGTGTCCTCTCTACCAGTCTGTGCCTTGTGCTTTCCAACATTAATGGGTACTTGACTAAAGATAAGGTTTCTCTTACTAACTCAGCTTTTTCATCCTCTTGGGCCACATTCTGTCTTGGCTCCCCATGGAATTCCTTCCCTCACTCATACTTCTGTCTAAATTTACTCTTTCTTCAAGAGATGCAAGCTTCTCTTGCCAGCACAAGCACCTCTGCCTCCTCTGGTAGAAAAATGTAATCAGTAAGTATGAGCTAATTTCATTTCAGATAAATCCTGGTCCTCCTAATCACCCAACTTTACCACCTGTCACTATCCCCACATCCATAACTAGGCTCAAATACCAGTAGAACACAGGGAAGCAAATCCATACCCACCACTACAAGATTTATAATCACAAAAATGTGAACTAGGATAAGTGTCTATACATGCCTAAAATAATTACATACTCTTTCAATTATTATCTGTATAATAACTATATAAAATTGGGAGCACAAATTGTGAATGATTATAAAGCAATTATATGAATGAAAGTAAAATACTAATGGATAGGGCCAAGTTATTGATATGGAAGAGATAAACAGAGACACTGAGTTGCAAGCATATTATCTTGTATAGCTAAACTAGGAGTGCCTCTATTGCTTCATCAATTGAATGAAAACTGTACCCATGGTGGCCTACAAGAAAGGAATTGAAATGCTGAAACTTCCTTAGCAAACTATAAATGAAAGAATCAAATGGCTCAAAAACACAAGAAAGAAGAAGTGGATTTATTATGTCAAGCCTCTACTTACATGTACCACAAAGCACTGGTCCCTTCTTAATACAACAACATCAGAGTCCCTGCTCTAACGTGAAAACTGGATTTTCTCTTTGCTTATATTTTTCTCCCTACTGGACTATAAATTCTTCAAGGGGTTACAATCATTTAGTAACTTTATTTCCAGTGCCTACTATGTATATAGCCCAATTATTTTATTTAATCAAAATGAGAGACCATGACGTTTTTATTATTGCTTCAAGTTAATTTTTTTGCTTTTTAAGTAGTTCGTTTACTATATAGGTGAACAACAAGATATTATTTCAGATGTTTATTATTAACATCAATAATATATGTCAACAGCTATTATTCTGTACCTTAGTTTTTCATTACTGATATTTATACATATAGCTTTGCATGTCTTATTAATATATCTATTCTGTATGTTATACTATATCAATATCTGGACAGTCCCTGGCTTATGATGATTTGACTTGGTTTGGACTTTATAGTGGAATGAAAGCATACCCAAACAACAAATCTGTTTTTCATGTTCAGTATAGCATTCAATAAATTCTATGATGCATTTAATATTTTATTATAACATACATTTTATATTAGATTATTTTGACCAAATGTATATGAATGTGAAGTGTTCTGAGCTTGTTTAAAGAAGACAAGATGAAGCTAGGATGTTTAATAAGGTAGGTATATGTTATGATTTGGATATGTGATGTCTCCCAAAACTCACATGTGAGACAATGCAAGAATGTTCATAGGTGAAATGATTGCGTTATGAAAGTCTTAACCTAATCAGTGAATTAATCCACTTACGGACTAAGTGGTAACTGTAGGCAGGTAATATGTAGCTGAAAGATAGGGGTCCCTGGAGGTGTGTCTTTCGGGTTTATATTTCTGTCCCTGGTGAGCAAAGCTCTCTTTCTGCTCCATAATCACCATACCTTGAACTACTTTTCTCTTCCACACCTTTCTACCATAATGTTCTGCCTCACCTGAGCCCAATGCAAAAATGGAGTAGGCCATCTATGGACTGAGATCTCTGAAACCATGAGCCACAAATAAACTTTTTCTCTTCTGTTTTGTTCTCACGTGTCTTGGTGTGTTTACAGCACTGGAATTACTCCAGACATTTTAGAACCAGAACACTAAGATTAAAAGTGATGATTTTGACTACTGTAGGGGTTTGAGAGGACCACTGAAGCTCTGGCATGGATAATTAATAATGTTCTCTAGCACAAGGCCTATCAGGACTGGGAGAAACAGCATTTTTTTTTCCAAATGCATAGATATCAACATAAAGAGTTAAAGAAAAAAGAAGAAATAGGAAAATGACTGTCCTATAGTTACAAGACAAAGATAAATCTCTAGAAATCAATTCTAATGAAATTGAAATACATGAATTATCACACAGAGAATTCCAAATAACTATCAGAAATATGCTCAATGGGTTCAGGAGAAAAAAGTATGAACTTTAATAAGAGATTGAAAATTCCAAAAATAACCAAAGAAAGTTTGGAACCAAATAATAGTATTTTGAATTTTTCAGTTTGGTTCACAAGCAGATTAGAGCAAGTAAAAGAAAGAACCAGTGAATTCAAAAATAGGTCATGTCAAAGTGTTCAGTAAGAGAGAAAAAAGCATGAAAAAGAGTGAAGAAACTTAAGGAATTTGTGGGATGCCCTCAATCTAGCCAATTCACATATTATGAGAGTCTCAAAAGAGGAAGAACCAGAAAGATTATTCAAAGAAATAATGACTAAAAATTTACTAAATATGGAAAAAGAAATTGACATTCAGATCCATGAAATTAGTCACAAATCAAATGAATCTAAGGAAATCAATACTGATAGATATTATAATTAAATTATCATAAGTTAACAACATAGAAAATTAACTTGACATGCCCACGGTAATTTCCATAAGACTATTCATATGTATTTCAACATAACTCATGCAGTTCTAAAGCACAGGAGATGATATATTCAAAGTATTGAAAAATAATAAATATTCTCAAATAAGAATAATATGTCTATAAAAACTTCCTTTCAAAAGTAAATAATAATAATAATAATGGCTTTAGAAAAATAGAAGTGAAGGTAGGTACTCACTACTAGATAGTCCTATAAGAAATGCTAAAGGGAGTTTTCAATGTGAAACAAAGCTAAACAACAATATAATAGTGTAAGAAAGAATAAAACTCTCATTGGCAAAGGTAAATATATAAACAGATAAAGAATTCTGTACTACTGGAATGGTGGTGATTTTTAAATCTAGTACAAAAGTTTAAAAAGCATTAAAATCACTATAAATAAAATATGCTTATGATGCTCAATATATATAGATGTAAATTGTGATGTCATTAACAAAAAATACAGAGGGAAGCAAACTCTAGAAATTTTATATGTGATTAAAATTATTATTCAGCGATAAAAAGACTGTCATAACAAAACCATTCATGTAAGCCCTGTGGTAAGTCAAAGAAAATAGCTATAGAAGTTACACATAAAAAAGAGAAAAATATCAAAGCATATCTCTAATGGTTTGGATAGAAGTGTCCCCCCTCAAAAGCTCATAGGTGAGAGAATGCAGGGTAGTATGATTAGATTATGAGAGCTATAACCTAATCCATGGTCGAGTCATTTGATGAATTACTAATTTGAAAGTTTAAAGGGTAGCAACTGTAGGCAGGTCTGGTGTGACAAGAGAAAGGTCACTTAGTGCATGACTTTGGGACTTATATTTTGTTCCTGGCAAGTGGAGCTCTTTCTCTGCTTCCTTGGCTGACATGTCCTGACCTGCTTTCCTATGCCTTGCCCTTCCTCCATTATGTTCTGCCTCACGTGGGCCCAAAGCAACGGAGTTGGCTGACCATGGAATGAACATCCAAAACTGTGAGCCAAAATATACTTTTCTTCTTCTAAGTTGTTTTTGTCAAATATATTGGTTTATAGTGGCAAAAAACTAATATCAGTATAAAATGGCAAAATGCAATACCAATACAAAGAGAGAGGACAAAGATGAGGAGGACCAGGAGGAGGAGAAAGAAGAGAAGGAGGAGAAAAGGAAGCAGAAAGAGAAGGAGAGGAGGGAAAAGAAATCAACAAAACACAAGAGAAAATAATGAGAGATAAAGAGGGACAAAAGAACTACAAGATAAACAGAAACAAGAAATACTTCCCTATCAAGAATTACTTTAAAGGTAAATGAAATAAACTGTCCAACAAAAGAAATTCAATGACTGTAGGAATTCTATAAAAAGATCCAACTCTACTCTGTGTAAGAGTTTCATTTTAGATTTAAGGCCACAAATAATCTGAAAGTGAAAGGATGGGAAAATATGTTCCATGAAAATAATAACCAAAAGAGAGTAGAGTGGCTACATTTACATCAGATAAAATACACTTTAAGACAAAATCTGACATTAAACAATGATTAAAATTCTAAGTTACCAGAAAAATATAAATATACACGCACCCAACACTGGACACCTATAGACATAAAACAAACATTGACAAAGCTGAATAAGAAATGAACACAATACACTAATTGTACGAAATGCCAATATTCCACTTTCCTAATTGATAAAACAGTCAGACAGAGAATCAATACTGGGCTTTGAACAATACAGTAGGCAAAATGTAGTAACAGATATATAAAACATTCACCCCAAAACAGAAGCGTATATATTCCTTACTAGAACACATAATATATTCTCTAGGACAGATTTTTATGTTATAAATCAATCCTTAACATGTATCACAAAATTAAAATCAATCTCAAGGATCTTTGCTGACTACTATGTAATGGAACTAGAAATCAACAGCAGACGAAAACTGGAAAACTCACAAATATGTGCAAATTGAACAACACACTTTTGAACAACCAGTAAGTCAAAAAAGACATTATGAAGGCAATTCAAAAATATCTTGAGGCAAACAAATAAAAATTCAGCATACCTAATTTTTTTTAAATTTGTTTTTAGTTGTAGATGGACACAATGTCTTTATTTTATTGCTTTGTATGTGGTGCTGAGGATCAAACCCAGGGCCTTATGCATGCAAGGCAAGTGCTCTACCACTGAGCTACAATCCCACCTCCCAGCATACCTAATCTTAAGAGATGCACAAAAATAATACTGATGGGAGGTGTGTATTGCTAAATACCTACACTTAAATATAAATATATATCTTAAGTAAAACAAATATCATTTTATTCCCCAAGAAACTGGGGGGGGGGTGGAGAGCAAACTAAGCTAAATATTAGAAGGAATTAAATATATTAGATCAGAAATTAATAGAATAGAGTATATAAAAAAGATTTTAAAAATCGGTGAAACTGAACTGGTTTCCTGAGAAGACCTACACACGTTTAACGAAACCAACTAAGAAAAAAAATAAAGACTCAAATAAAATCAGTAATGATAGAGACTTAGCAACTGATACCACCGAAATAAACAGAATCATAAGAGATTACTGTGCATAATTATATGTTAGTAAACTGGATAAACTAGAAGGAAAAGATAAATTCCTAGAAACATGCAGCTGGCCAAGACAGAAACACTAAGACACAGAAAGTCTCAACAGATCTATAATGAGTAAGAGGATTACATCAGTAATCAAATCTCCAAAAAAAGAATTTCCAAAATCAGACTGCTTCACTACTGAAGCGTCTCAAACATTTAAAAAAGAATTAATGCTAAATCTTCTCAAACTCTTTCAACAAATGAAGGCTTCAATGTCTTTTAGGAAGCCAGCATTCCCATGACACCAAATGAGACAGACGTGTCAAAGACCAGTCAAGACTGGGAGAAGATATTTTCAGCACAGATAATTGACAATGGAGAGCATTCAGAAAATAAAAAACCTCCTACAATTTAGCAATGGAAAAGTAAAAGAATTGTACACAGGATATGAAAACACATCACAAGTAAAGGAAACATAGTGAATAGAACAGGATAAGATACTCGATGATTTTAATTATCAGTTGTTAAATAATATAAAAATGTTATTAAAACCAAACAATGCCATACCATTTTATATGGGCAAGAAACCCATATGATCCTGGTTGAGTTTACTAAAATAATTGATTGTACACTAAAATTTCTAATTTCTGATTGTTGGTGCACCAGAAAACATGCAAAAGGATGACTAGGTAGGTATTCTTCTTTTCTCCACCCCCCCCTCTTCCCTCTCTCCCTCACTCTCTTCCTTCTCTTTTTAATTTTTTGAAATAAAAACACTTAAAATGAGATCTGCCTATTTGATAGAGTATTAAGATAAGTGCATACTATAGTATTGTCAGTAGAAACAATGCTGTACAACAAATCTCCAGAACTTATACAACTGAAATTTTATAAACTTTGATTAACAACTCCCAATTTCTTCTTTCCCCTGCCCTTGGTAATCATTACTCCACTCCTGCTTTGGTGAGTTTTTTTAGAGACATTGCATAAAGTAGAATCCTGCAGTTTTTGTCTTCTAAGATGGGCTTATTTTACCTAACACAATGTCCACTCCATGTTCATCAGTAAGGTTGCATATTGCAAGATTTCTTTTTTAAGGCTGAGTAATATTCTGTTCCATTTAAACACCACATTTTCCTAATGCATTCCTTAATCTATGGTCATTCTGGCTATATATACATCTTGGATGTTGTGAATACTGCTGCAATGAACATGGTCCAATAGCAGAAGCAGGATTTCTGTATCTTATGTTTGTTCTATTTTTAATTTTCTGAGGCATTTCCATACTTCTATAGCAGCTGTGCCATTTTGCATTCTACCAACAGTGCACAAGGTTGTCAGTTTCAGTACATCTTTCCAATATTTGTGGTATTTAATCTGCTTTCTCTTTCAATAACGGCCATCTTGGGGCTGGGGTTATGGCGCAGTGGTAGCGTGCTCGCCTTGCACACGGGAGGCACTGGGTTCGAACCTCAGTACCACATAAAAATAAAATAAAATAAAGCTATTGTGTCCACCTACAACTAAAAAATATAAAAAAAAAAAATAACGGCCATCTTAACAGATGAGTGAAGTCTCATGGTTTTGATTTACATTTCCCTAAGGACTAACAACATGGAACACCTTTTCATACATGTGCTATTTGTATGTCTTTGAAAACATGTATATTCAAAAACTTAGCTCATTTTAATAGTTATTACATTTTTTAATTTAGTTGTTTGACTTCCTTATATATTTTTGAAGTTAGCCCTTTACTGGGTGTATGACTGGAAAACATTTCTTCTCATTTCACAGACTGCCTTTGCATTTTGTTTATCATCATTTCCTGTGCAGAAAACTTTCAGATTGATTAGTTATGCATGAAAAATTTTAATTTTTATTTAGTCAACTCTATCACAAAGCTCTTTGTTTCTCTGAAAGGAAAACTGCATTTTATATTTTTCTTAAAACCTGTCTCTTTAACTATCTAGAAGTTACACTCCGGTAAAGTCTGAAGTAAAGATCTATTGATATTTTATACTATTAAAACAGGATAAGATATTCAATAATTTTAATTATCAGTTTTCCAAATACTGTTTTAAATATTTTATTACCCATCAGTTGGTGAAGTTTGTTACCCATGTAATATAACAAATTCCTTTATTGACTTCTTCCTATTTTTAGCCATTGGACTGTGATCAATATGTTTATGGGTCAAATAATCAAACCATACGATAAGCTTTATTTTGATATTCTTTAAATCTTCTTATGCCCTACTATTCATTTGTGTTTAATTTTCATATGAATTTTAGAATATTTGCTTAGCTTCACAAAGATCATTTTAGATAATTAATAGTATTTGCACTAAACTTAAGAATACTATGGAAAAAATTACATGAAATAATATCTCGTATTTTATGAATATGTCCATTTATGTATTTATCCCACTTAATCAGCCTGTTTTGAAGTTCTTCATAATTTTTTACTTTAATAATATTTAATAGAGACTTTATAAAGATTCTACACATATTTGTTAGATTCACTCTGTATAGGTTTTTATCCTATTTACAAATGGCAGATGTTGGCATATCTTATTTTCTAAGTGATCATTTCTGATGTATGTAAATGGTCTATTTATTTAGTTTTTAATAAATGCTTGAAATTTTATTTTTAAAAATTGCATCCATACACATTGTTAGTTACAGTTACACTTAGTGGCCCTCTTGGTTCTCTACAGTGATACTGAACACAATGACAAATTCCCCAGCATTCTTCAAACATCATAAAAAATACTGAAGTGTAGACAAAAAATAATAAGAATGTTATGAACGACATTATAACTATGTAATTACCAATTTAAAACATTTACAGGTATGAAAATGAACTCTGGCTGTCAGTGCTGCTCTGTGGTGTCTCTGTATCTAGAAGGGCCAGTATCTGCATTCTTGACATTGCTGGTTATTTTACCAGGTTGTCCACATCTGCCTCTTCTTCCACCAATATGTTCCATCAAAAGGACCCACATTGTCTTCTACACCAAGCCTCCTCCCTGTTCATATCTGATCATTTCCCCCTTTCCCTGCTGCGGTTATCAAGACTCTTTATGCTCGAGTTCTTTCCTGGTCCAGAAAATCCTCTCTAGTCCTACCCATAAACACTCATGCTACTGTGAAGCTCTGTTGGGATGAACACTGCTTTTGGCCTGTAGCTATTACTCTATTATCTATATTGATTTGGAGCCTGGTAATAGGATCCAGAGCCAGGTGAGGCAGAGAGGGCAGAATATAACTAGTGGGATGCTGCCATCATTCTGCTTTGTTGAACATTAATATGTTTATTTAGTTGTACATAGGTATTCTGCTGAGAGTAACTGCTCTGATCATGACCAGTTGGCTATATTGAGGAATAACTGATTAAGAGGACAGGGCAGAAGTGAAGTTACTAGCACCATGGGATACCTCTTAGGTTCCTGGGGATAACTGGACTGCTCTGTCATATTATAGACTGGACTGATTATAACTACAAATGGCAGATTTGTGTTGATTAATCTCAGTGGGCTTGTTACCATCCTGTGGTCTTACAGGCTCAGTGACTGAGAGTAGTATGCACACTGAGCTTCATAGGAAGCTTGGGTATTGGTAAGTGTAGCAGTGGTAGTATCATAAGCACTAGTGCCATATTCCTGGATAGCCTGGCTGGTTGCTTGGCAGCAGTTGGAGAAGTTTAGCCAGTGGGAGGCGAACTATAGAAGTTGCATAACTAGTCTGCTCACAGATCATAGCCTGGGTATTCCTGACATCAGTGAGCTGTCCATAAGTTTTGAAGTTTATTTGTCCATATGCCTGGGTGGTTTGAGCATATCTTTGAGTGGGATGTACAGTGTAAGTCCTACATCTTTGCTTGGCTGCAGCTTGGCTGTAGGTACTTGTTTGAGTCAGCTTTTTTACCACTGTGACTAAAAGACTCAACCAGATCAATTGTAGAGGAGGAAAAGTTTATTTGAAGGCTCATGGTTTCAGAGGCCTTAGTCCATAGACAGCTGGCTCCATTCCTCAGGGCTCAAGGTGAAGAACAACAGGCAGAAAAGTATGGCAAAGGGAAGCAGCACACATGATGATCAGAAAGGAGAGAGAGAGAGATCTCCACTTGCTACATACAAATATATACCCCAAAGCCATACCTGCAATTCCCCAGTGGGGTCCTGTGCAAACGCTGGAGCCTGGCAACCCTGTGGGCAAGCGAGTAGAGTTCCTACATAGAGGCAGCTGTCAGGTGTCCTCTAAAAAGTCACTGAGAAACAGTGTTTCCACTACTTTAAACCCTGGTCTTGGAGAGCCTAGGAACGTCATGTCCATCTAGGCCATCATCTTGGAACCGATCTATTTTTTTTTCTAATTGTTTGAAAAGTTATACTAACTTCCCAAAATAAATTTTGTAAGTATCCCTTATTTTTCTTTGAAAAATTTTCTGCAAAATAAGGACTGTTTGTAAACAAAATTTAGAAATTTTTGCATGTAAAACTGCTTGGATCTTGTAGCAGATATCTGTAATGATACAAACAATATTTCTTCAGCTTACTTGAGTTGACAATATTTAAGTTTATTGCTCTAGTATTCCATATATTCAAGCCTATATATATATATATATATATATATATATATACACACACATATATATATATATGTATATATTTTATCTAATGCACAGACCCAGACAAGATCATGAAGACATTCTTATTCAATGAGTAGAATAAAGGGTTAAAAGCTTCACCATCTCATCCATTGAGATTATTCAGAGACATATTTTACAGGATAATTTGGAAGATAAAACTAGTGGGTTTTAATTCTAGTTGTTCATAGTAGTAACCAGCTTAATAACACATTTTATTGCCTTCTGCTATTTTTCTTTCTCACTTGCATAGCTCCTTCATTTCTGCTTCCAGAGATAATCGCCTCCCTAATAAACCCCCAAACTATATCCCTGTCCAAGGTTTTGCATTTAGGACCTGCAAAATAATACATGCAATCATGGATGATGTCTTAGAAGGAAACACTGAGAAATTTAGACTAGATTGCTCACTGATCATAGAAGCATATTACTAGTAGTAAGTGGAAATGATTAACTCATTGCATGCTGCAGAATTACAATTCCTATTATGTCCCACCATTTTGGATTAAGAGACATGGAAGTGCAGAAAAAGTTGATTTGTGTGGAAGCTCTCTAGAATTTTAAAGGAATAGGAACATAGTATTTACAGACTGTTTTTTGTATTTACTAATGGCAGTAAAAGCCTTTTGAAAAGGACTGACAGGTACATGTTAGCCAATTTTCCATTATGTGCATGCTGAGACAATGTGAAGCACTCTGAAATAGTATTAAAAGTGAGTCTCTATCTTCTACAGCTTTAGTAAAAACTATGTTGATAATCAGGCTACAAATTTAATTAGAAAGATTGATTGCAAAACCTGCTAAGGAGATTGAATGTACAAGTTTTGTAGGATTTTTATTTAACATGATGTCATGATGATATAAACATTGGGAACAGGAATGGTGCATTTACATGAATGTAACTGAGAACAGATTCTAATAAGTAGTATTCTGATTACTAACAGAAGTAACTCTTCAGCCCAGAGGAAGATTTCACTTTTTACATGGAGTTCATGTAAAAAATTCAAATATGATCATTTCTTTAGAAGATGATTCTTCTCCAAAATATCCCTTTCTGAATTCTGTCATTACCTCTAAACAATAAATAATGTCAGATTTCTGCATCATATGAATAGGGCGTGCACAAGCAAAGAGATGCAGCAATTGGCTAATAAGTAACAGCTAGCAGAAATAATAGAACATGGAGAAGTTTGTATGTATTTGAGAGTGTTGAAATGGAAGATATGGGTAAAATATGAGCCTAGATAAGGAAGAATTATTAACATGAGATAAATCTCATGTTGTACCTTAGAATTTAAGATCCTGACAAATAAATCTGGAACCAGTCACAAAACTCTGCTGTGTTGACCCCCCTGTTTTTAAATCTGCTTCTTTTTAGTTATATATGACAGTAGAATCAATTTTTACATAATTATAAAAGCATGGAATATATCTTGTTCTAATTCAGTCCCCAATACCCTTCCTTCCCCTTCCCTCCCTCCACCTCCTGCTTGTTTGTCTCTATTAGTCTTTCTGCCATTTTCCCATAATTATTTTTTAAATTAATTTCTTGTGGATGTACTTGATGGTGACATTCACTCTGTTATATTTAGCATGTACATAATAAAGTTATGTCAGATGAATTTTACTCTCCTTTTCCCATCCCCCTTTCCCTTCATTCCCCTTTGTCTGCCCCACTGAAACCCTATACCCCTCTCCTTATTAGGGGTTAGCAGCCATATATCAGAGAAAACATTCAACATTTGTATTTTGTGGGGATTGGCTTATTTTACTTAGCATGATAATCTCCAGATCCATCCATTTACCATCAAATGTCATAGTCATTCTTATGATTGAGTAATACTCTGTTGTGTATTTTCTTTATCCATTCATCTGTTGAAGGGCACCTAGGTTGGCTCCATAGATTACCTATTGTGAATTGTGCTGCTATAAATATTGATATGGTTATGTCACAGTAAACTTGGACATGATGACAGCTTACAGTAACTAGGTGGAAATGTTGGATTGTGCTTACAGAGTGTTAAAAAATATGTCTGAGACACAGAAATTTAAACATATTTGTTATGTATGACCAGAAAATCTAACACCTGGTTATTTCTTCAGAAGACACCAGAAAACTTTGCCTTCATTGAGCATAACATTATAACAGGGGCACTTGTATCTTTCAGAAACTTCATGGTGACTGTTCTCAAAATCCAGGTTTGATGAAAACAGAATGTATGTGGCATTGGGATCATAGGCCAATGGAAATGGTAAAATTGGCAACAATTATCAAAATCAATCTGTATTTAAATACCACTGTAGTAGGAACTGCTATCTATGACAGTAGAAGGAACCACCGTCATAGATTTGGTAACTACTGCATTTGACCTGCCAGAATCTATGGATTTGGGCATAGACCAACTTCTTAGGGCAAGGATAGATACATAATGAACAAAGACACATTTTTACTTGTGTAGTCAAATAAAAAACATCCAAAGTTATTGAAAAGAAGGCTCATAACTTTTTGCTACATTGTAAAATCATCAACCTTTGACCAGATCTGGACCAGTGAGATTCAGAATCCATTGACTAAGAAATAAGCTAAAACCTCATAACTTAAGTCTCTCATTAACACTAGAAATATGTAAAGTATATGGTTTTCAAGTACTTCCCTAAATAAACCTGCAATTCTTCATTAGAATGGAAAAATAGGAGAAAAGGGAACACGTAGATATTCTGAAGGATATTAGTTTCAGCTACACCTTTATATATATCATGGGTGCCATTTTGCTGTTATGACCAGATTATTAGACTATGAGCTTCTGGAATACCAAATATAAATGGAGTTCTCACATTCACATGCATATTACAGTCAGTCAAAAACATCTGTGAACATCCTTTATGATATTTTTTTCTGTTTCTTTTATGCATAATTGGAATTGTTATACATAACTGTTGACTGAACTCTCACATTTGGTTCTCTGACCTGAGGAAGAAGAGCCATTATTGTAGGAAACATAAAAGTCTGAACCATCCTGATCAACTCCCCACCAACACCATACATATGCGTGCGCACACCACACACACACTCACACACACACACACACACACAGTGGTTATTAGAAGCTATATCATATTTTTTGTTAGAACTGAAGAGATTAGGGTTATGTTTAAAGTCTTAAATATTGTAAGGATTATATTATATTAGACTTCATATCTCTCTTCAACCCACTTGTATGATTTCTGTAAAAATAAAATGGAATATGGCAGATTTCAATGAACTATTTTAAATATGCCCAAGTTGTAACATCATTGTCCATTTCTGTCTAAAATTTATTTGTTAGAACATTTCAATATATCATCTTACTCTTAATTAGCTATTGATTTGAAATCTTTTTCTATCTCCTTCTCTGAAATGCATCAGAAGTCATTGTCCATTTGAGAGGAATAATAGTACAAAAGTCATGGTTTTACCCACAGAACAATGTTAACTCTCTTGCTCTCTGTCACAATATGTTCTGCAGTAACTATGATAGTTGTAATGATTATGCCACTCTACAAAACATCATGGTGGTCCACTATACTGATGTCATCATTCTAATAATAATAAATAACCTGTGAATAATAAATTGTATGTAAGTCTAATACTCATGTAAGGTACTTGTTTTCTGAGTTTAAGAAATAAATCCTACACCTATTAGGGCCCTGACACATTGATGAAGTTTATAAAGTACCAATGATCTCAACTTTTACTTTTAAGCAAAGGCCAAGTTATTTTACCTTGTACATGCTATCATTAATAAAATGGCACCATACTTAGCAGGTCTATTTGGATCAAAAAGGCAGAATTTATCCCCAGGCAAGTACCTAAAGTTTATAGACTTTGAACATATTTTTTAAGGATGATCTATACATAAGTGAAATAGCCAAAAAATGCATTGTTAAATCTCTGAATCTGTATGATGTATACTAGTGTATCTAGACAGACTTAAACTAATGAGTAAAATGGAGGTGCTTACAGTTTGTTGTCCAAACATTGCACCTGAAAACACTTTGCAGAGTCCAATTGGACTCATGAACCATATCTTCATGTACTTTATGACCAAATATGCCATTCCTGGCTAAGTTTTTATTTACTACCATGAGAAAACTAGCAAACTTGTTATTTATAAGCCATGGCTCTTTAGAACTTATATCTATTGAAACAATATAAATCTTCTTGACCCTGAAATTCCCTAATATCACTCAATGCTGGCTGTGTTGCTACTCATGACTGCATCATCCATTATCACATCTGTGAATACCAGCTCCAGTGATTTTCTCAAACATTGTCCTTGCTCTTGTTCTCACTGCAAATGAAAAATCTTTCATAGAAAATGCAGGAAAATTTTAAAAGAACAAAAATGTATTTGTTACTTATTTTACTTTACTGCTCTGAATTTTATGGCACAAAATTAAACCAAAATAGTTTCCAACTTTGTCTTTCCTTGAACTGTTTAGGCCTTAATGACTGCATTCCTCGAATATGATCACTTCCAACATTCACTGCACCTGCCTCTCATACACTGCAACAAGAATAGGCAAAGTGCCCATGGAGGAAAAGTGTGCTACAATTCAAGCCCAAAATATCCATCCTTCATCCCACATGGCTTAAGGCCAACTCAGGAGAGCTTGCTGCTACCACCTTGGTCTGAGGCAAGGTAGAAATTCAATAAGAAAATCCTTTGTTGTTAAAAAGCAAGGGTCTCAAAATTTTCAGAAGAGATAAGAACTTATGAAGTGGGCAGATACCACTCCAGTAGTGGAAAACACAAGATACCACAGAATAAAGGATTCTAGTTGTCCTTGATTCTCAGATACAAGTGTGGAGGTGGCACTATATCTGGAACGTAGAAGAGATAATAGCCACCTGAGGTCCCACATAGAAGCTCAATCCCAAGTGCTGGCAGTGAAATGTTGGTTGCTCTGACCCCTGGATGATCTCTCTGCTATAATCCGAGTGCCTTCCATTGTCCACTGTGATTGGAGGCTTGGTCCCCAGGTTATTAGTATTGGGAAGTGCTATGAAAGTTTTAAGAGGTCATTGCGGGTGTACTCTCATAAGATTTTTCTTGTGTGACCCTTCACTTGTTGTCTCAAGAGAGTTGTTATACAAAGAGGAAGCCTTATATCTCCCATTCTATCTGCTTCCTGGCTTGAGATGAGCTCACTCAATCCTATATATGTTCTTGCCATTGTCATCCACCATCAGCTATGTGGCCTTCACCAGAACTAAGCCAATACATGTGCCATGCCCCTGAAACTCCCAAACATGCATGCTAAATAAACCTCTTTTTTCTTGATAAATAGCTAGTGTTGGGAACTTGTTTGTGAAAAGTTGAGTTATGAAAAACTTAGTTTTGAAAAGCTGAGTAGTACAGTAACATGAAAATGTCACCCAAAATCAATGGATAAGCACCTACTGGTAGCCTAATTTCAAACAGCCCCACAAAGATAATACTCTGTTAGTCTATCCTCATGGAAATGGAAATGGTACTTATGGAGTTTTTCTCAGAGGCCCTTAGAATATCTGGTCAAGGTAGGTAAAGGAATGGTTAAGAGACAGGAAGAAACCCAGTATCAAGACATTGGAACTGAGGCTCGTGCAGGTCCAGTCTGGAATTCCTAGATGGCTAGTCCTGAGCATCAAAGGGTCTTAATGATCAGAATCTTTCATCTTGGCTTGGGGCATTCCAACCACATAGCAATGCTGCCTCCTGGCACAGGTATTAGAGAGGGCTTTAGAAAAATTTGAGAAGGCACTTCAAAGTGTAGATTCCCTTGAGGCATCTATATCTGAATAGGGACTTTGCTTGCCCAGGTAAGGAAAGAACACTATAATAAATATAATGATAAAATTTTCTGGGCCTGGGGTTATGGCGTGCAGTGGTAGCGTGCTCGCCTAGCATGCATGAGTCACTAGGTTTGATCCTCAGCACCACGTAAAAATAAAATAAAGATATTCTGTCCACCTACAACTGAAAAATAAATATTTTAAAAAAAATTTTCCAACTGTCACTAACTTCCCAAATAGTATTTGATAAATAGCATCTGTTGGAACATAACAAATTAAATATATTATAATTTTTGGTACTGTATTTCAATGATTCATATTTATTAATGCAACAAAAATTTACCAAACTCTTATTTAGTGATACACCCTGTTTTATATTGTGATTAAATAAAGATGGATACAGAGAATTCTTATGCCAGGAGAATACACATACAATAACCAAGAAAAATATATGATGATGTTATCTATAAAACACATAACAATGATGCTTGGTAGGGGTGTAAGGGGTGATGGAGTTTAACAATGTAGATAAAATGGTTAAAGACAGTCTACCTGAGGAGAGGACACTTAAGTAAAAATTTTAAATAGATAAAGGAAATAGCCATGTGAAAACCTGTGAGAAGGGAAATATCAGGTACAGGTTGGGTTGGGTAAGTCTGATGAGGGCAATGTTGATAGGTGTGAAGAATAGACTTGAAAACTGCAAAAAAGAAGCACACTGAGCAGCTGTGAAAGCTGGAGGGTATGAAGCTGGAGGAACAACAAGAAGATAAGGGTCTTCAGACAATTGTAAAGATTTTGTATTTTCTGTTATTTCTGATGGAAAACACTATAACCTAATTTTCATGTTTAGTTTGGTGTTTTCACTGTATGTAAAGAAATGTATGTTGGTAAATGTGGAAGTGAAGAGTTTAGTTAGCAGCTGTTATAGGAACCTGTATGATGAAATTGTCCAAATATATCAAATTAAATGTTAAAGATCTCTGGAGCTTTACACAAGTAAGTAGCTTATCACTATTTTCTCATTGTGTTTTATGTCTATCTATATGGTACATATATCAATATTTCTTAAGATATATTAAATATAATCTTATATTAATTCCATAAAATTTTCATGCTTCATTGAGATGGTTAAAAAAATGAGTTTCCCAAAGGAATAACTGAAAGCAATCCATTAGTGTTCAGAATATACTGGAGAAAATATATTTTATAATTTAGAAATATTTGATTCTACTGACAGAAAGGTTATTTTCACCTTAGGATAAATATATTATCCATTACAGGTTTTCAAATTTGTGAAGGCAGGCATCATCAACCTCAATTCAAAGTATGCTTTAATGATGAGGCAGTGACAAAACATTTCAAGATAGAAACAAAATATAAATTTTGTGATATATAGTTTTTCTTTAAATATTTCCAATGAAAATGCTTAACATGGAGGAAATTAGCCAGTCTAAAATAAAACATACCGATATTGAATAATCATTCTCTCTGCTGCAGATGATATATCTCACCATATCTTGCCAGCACTTAATCACTTTTATGGAATTACAATTGGGTTCTCACTAACTGTGATTTACTTAGTGTGGGTTGATTTATGCCATTGAAAATTTGTTTAGTTAATGGAACATTTTAATTTATGACAGAAGGCAGTATAAAATTGCTTTAAATATCTGGATTGCATTACTATTGACTGCTGGTCAAAATTTTAAATGAGATGAAAAGTGACAGATAGAAGCATTTTTATTTCAGTTATACCTATTACTGGTAAAGTACAGATCTGAAACTGAAAACACAAGAAACTAGTGGCTTTTATACTTGCTTCTCCTAACTCTTGACTAGATACTGCAGTTCTTACTAACATATGGTGCCGTCTGTGAAGTCTTTTCAGTAAAGCCTCACAGGGAACGAGTGAGATGTTTCATAATGTAGTGTCATCAGTATGCTATTGGCACCCAGCACTGGGTCTCCTTTCATCTGGCCCAGATGGTACAGATCCTTGACTCTTACAGCGTCTGCTTGAGATAAGAAAAGAGTTGAAAGAAAGCTAGCTGATGGTGTCTCCTGATGATTTCAGAATAACATACATGGGTCAACAAGACCAAGAGCAAGTAAAGTTTAGGCCTCATCATTAGTGGAGATTTGTTTAACCTAATGCTTGACATATATATAAACATATATATTTCTATTCAGCACTGTTCATTTATATATAAAAATATATATTTCTATACAACACTATTCATTCATGCCTTTAAGTGTTTCTTTCATGCTGTACAACTTTTCTTGAAAGAATGTGATAGAATTAACCTTTCATAGAATCAGAAACTTTCAATGTTTGGTTAAGTTCACATATAGCTCTAAATCTTTATGCTAGATATTTGCTGCTTTGCACATTAGTTGCTTTCTCACCATAAAGACATATTGCAGAGTGGATGACCTCGCTGGGTAGTGTCAGTAGACTCTTTTGCCTTCTGCTGTTTTGTTGGATTTGACAAATGGAAGGCACTAGCAGAAGGCTGAGGGTGGATGTTAGAAGGAATATCAGAGAGATGTCAAGGTATTTATTTCCCTAGCTGTCTGCCTCTCAGGCCACAGGAGGTTAAAATGACTATAATCTGCCTCTAGGGTCCTAATCTCTGCTGTGTGGTCCTCTCCCACAGAGGAAGGGACCATGTCTGCTGGATTCTGGCAACCTCACTTCCTTTATACTTTCAACATTAGGATGGTAATGGTTTTCTATTGTTCCTAGTTCTAGGATGCTCCATTGGCTTTTGTGTTTCCTTTAACCACCATACCGGGCTTTTGCAAAGAAACCATTCACCTAGCTGTTTTTGACATTCATATTTGAGTGTGCCATCCTGATGATACAGTCATCTATTCTAAACATTTGCTGAATGTTTGAGTCCCCACTATAGCACCTCTTCTAAATGGAGCACTTGACCATATTATTGAAGGAGTATAGGAATGGAGGACAAATTACTGCCTAAAACAACCTATTCTATCTTTAATTAACCTCTAAATAAATTTAATTTCTTTTTTTTAAATTTTTAGTTATAGATGGACACAATATATTTATTTTGTTTATTTATTTATTTTTATGTGGTGCTGAGGAATGAACCCAGTGCCTCATATGTGAGTGGCAAGCATTCTGCCACTGAGCCACATCCCAGGCCTTAATTTCTTATTCATGGCAAAGTAAGAGTAACTCTGTGCAACTGTAGAGAACATTTTTACATTGGTAGTACTTTTGGGTCATGGAAAATTGAAAACTGGGTTAAAGGACAAGATTTGGAAGTTAAAGGATAACTGAATAGAAAAAGGCCTTTGGAAACATGTTGAGTTTAATTATCCTTTAGAACCATGAGTTTACATTTTCAAAATATAGTAAAACTAGAGACCATTCATTTATATTCTCAAGAGTTGTAAACGAGGGACTTACTTATATTTACAGATGTTATTTGTTTATGTAAAGAGGATTGATGTCTCTTCCCTTCTCAGGAGAGCAGCCCTGTAGCAGTTTCCATGCAAACTCCAAACCCATAAATTTGGAGCTCCTCTTCTGTGATACTTCTCCTTTATAAACACATGCCTAGTCACCTGGCTCTAGTCACATCTATCCAAAATAGGCACATCTATCCCAATAGTTACTGCCTTAAAAAATAGTCATCTACCTCAGATCTAAAACACCCATCTTTGTCTTTAGGACAGGATAAATAAATGTGGATGCTTTAAAAATTGTCACTTTGACTTTTTCCTATCTTTAGACTGATTTTATAAACTTTCCAAACACAACAGCTTTTCAGAAGACAGCTGTTTCAGGTTGTGACCTTGGTATCCTAATTTTACATTTTTTTGCTTGGTTTTCAAGTACATTTAAGTTTTTTTCAAACTCTTGGTTATAATTTTACAGAATATCCAGCTATATTCAGTCTTTAAGTAAATAATATTTTAAATCACAAATGCAATGTGTATTTCTCTTACACTTTTGGCTAATCTATAAAAGAATCAGTTTTAGAAAAAATAGAGAAGATCAAGGTGACAAGGACAATTCTCATGTTGCTATAATTTATCATCTTGGTGGAGAATTAACTTTAATCGCTTTCAGTCTTTTGTCATCTAAACTCAAGATTCATATTCCAGGGCTGAGGTTGTGGCTCAGTGATAGAGAGTTTGCCTCGCACGTGTGAGGTACTGGGTTTGATCCTCAGCACCACATAAATACATAAATACATAAATAAATAAATAAAGATATTGTGTCTATTTACAACTAATAAAATATTTTTTAAAAAGATTCATATTCCAAGGAAAAATAGAATACCTGTTTGGCATGGTTAGATGATATTATCATTCTTGGTGAAGAGAATGTGAGTCACCTTGATTGACATTCCATCCTAATCACTTGAAATGAGAGAATAGAATTCTGTAAAATAAAATAACAATATCATCACCTGGAAAATATAGATATTAAGAAGCTAAAAAGAAATATAAATAAGTGTTTTGTTTGGTTTGGGTTGGTTTGGTATGTGAGTGTGTGTTAGCAAGTTAAAGAAGAAATATAAACAAAGGTCCTGGTAAGGATGCGGAAGATAATTTTGGTAACTAAGTAACAGTCTGGTGTAAAGGGCACAGAAATCAGATGAGGAGGAGGAAAAACTAATTTCTTTCTCTGACAGGTTGCTCATGGTTTAAAAAGAAATTCAATTTGAAACTTTACTGAATTCACTTATTAATTTAAACATCATTTGGGTGGGGGGAGGTGATCTTAATGTTTTTCTACATATAGAATCATGTTGTGGGCAAATAAGGATAGTTTTATTCTTTCTCATTTGCGTGTCTTTTATTTATCTTTCTTTTCCAATTGCTGTTACTAGTACTTTCAGTATTTTACTGATTAGAAATGATAAAAGTGGGCATTGTTACCTTCTACTTAATCTTAGAAGGAAAAATTTTGTTTTTCCCATGGATTACCACGTTAACTTTGGATTTTTTTATAAATGACCTTCTGTACCTAATTTACTGAGTTTTTAATCAAGATAGAATATTGATTTTGATCCAATTCTTTTGTATCTATTGGTACCTCATTTTATCTTTTATTCTGTTAAATATGATGTATCACATTGATTGACTTGGAATGTAAACCAAATTTGCTGTGCAGAGATAAATCCAACTTAGGCATAATGTTTAGTTTTTGTTGTGATGTACAATTCAGTTTGCTAATATTTTATTGTAGATTTTTGTGTCTGTCTTCATCACAGATATAATCATGATGTTTGTTTCCCTTGTGGTGTGTTTGGCTGCAGCATTAGAGTGATACTGGCCCCATAAAGTGATATTTCAAGTATTCCATCTACTCTCCTCCTGCTTTTTTTAAAATTAAAGATAGGCTCCTCAATGCATAGTGTTGGGAAACTTGGATATCCACATGTAAAATAGTGAAATTAGATTATCATCTAACATTATACACAAAGATTTACTTGAAATAGATTAAAGAGCATACCATACAACCTGAAACTCTAACATTTTTAGAAAAACACATTGAAGAAAGGCTCCTTGATGTTATCTTTGGCAGTGATTTTCACATATCACACCAGAACCTGAAGCAAAACTGCACAATTGGGGGTACATCAAGCTAAAAAGCTTCTGTACAGCAAAGGAAACATACAACAAAATAAAAAGACAAACTCTGGATAGGAAAAAAAAATTTGTGAACCCTATATTTGATAAGAAGTTAATATCCTAAATATGTGAGGAATTCATACAACTCAATAGAAAAATATTTTAAAATAAAAAGGAATTGAAAAGACATTTCTCCAAAATAAGACATACAAATGGACAACAATTATATGCACATGTGATTGACATCACTAATCATCAGGAAAGAGTAAATCAAAATCACAATGAGATATCATCTGTACATGTTAGGAAAATTATTATCTAAAAGATAAGAGCTAACAGATGTTGATGAGGATGTGAAGAAAAGAGAACCTTTGTACATTTATGGAAGGAGTGTAAACTGGTACAGCCATTATTGAAAACAGTATAGAATTTTCATGGAAAATTAGAAATAGAACTACCATTGTACCCAGCATACTAAAGATACTTCCATATTCATTGTAAGTTTATTCAGAACAGTCACAATATAGAAATGACCCAAGTATCTATTGGTGGATGAATGGAAAAAAGTTTATGTTTTATAAATACAATGAAATATTATTGGGCCGTTTTAAGCAGTTTTTTTTATAACTATGATCAAAAGACCTGACAAGAACAATTTTAGAGGAGAAAAAGTTTGTTTGAGGCTCACAGTTTCAGAGGTCTCAGTCCATAGATGGTTGGCTCCATTGCTCTGGGTCTAAGGTAAAGCAGAACATCATGGCAAAGGGTGTGACAGAGGAAAGCAGCTCAGGAAATGGCAGTCAGGAATCACCAGAGACAAAATATAAACCCTAACAAAATGCTCTCAGTGACTTACTTTTTCCAGCCACATACTATCTGTCTATAGGTAATCCATCAATGAATATACCATTGATCAATTTACAAGTCTCCTAATTTTATAATTTCACCTCGGAGCACTTTTGCATTGTCTCTCACATATGACATTTCAAGGACACCACATATCCAAATCATAGCCATAAAAAAAGAAAATTTGCCTTGTATAAAAACATGGATAAACATGTATGGTATGATACTTTGTGGAATAAGCCAGATGCAGAAAATAAAATACCATTTTCCTAGGTAAATGTGCAAAATTGTGAAAAAAGTAACAATTAAAAACAGAACATTGAAATATGTTGATTAATATACAAGAAGTAGAAGAAAATGAAACTATAGCATGAATCATATAGAAAACAAATAGATGATAGATGTTAACCTGCTTTATTACTAATTATGTTAAAAATGAAATAGTTCAGTAACAAGGAAAATATGAATTTAGATTAAACAGTGAAACAATTATTTTCTTACATGTGGAATACCATCTTTTAAAAGGCGATCACATAGAAATTAGAACAGTAGTTACTAGAATAAGAGTTGCTGGAAAGATAGGTGAAAAGGTAGAAGGTGGTAGTTATATAGGATGAATATATCTAGAGATTTAATTATAACATAAGCATGGTTAATGGCATGGTCTACTGGAAACATGCTATAATAATAGATTGTAAGGGCTCTTAACACACACATATTCACCCACACATACAAAAAATTGTAAAAGGCAGAAATGCTAATATGCTCGACTATAGCAACGTTTTCACAATGTATGTGTACATCAGGACATAATATATGTATCTTAATTTATACAATAAATATTTTAGCAAAACATTTATACCAGGTGAAAATATGATTTTAATGATGTCAAAGGAATAAGTACATTTTCAGACACTGAAACGAACTTGTTTTAATCACAGCTTAATAAAAAGAAATCTCAAAACAGAAGGAAAATGTATTCAGCAAGACACAGAAATTTAGAAAGAAATGGAGATTAATGAAGAGTATATATAGGGATAAATATAAAATGAGAAGTAACAATACAGAATAGCATCAGTATATGCTGTGCAACCTAAAATATAAATGAAAGTACATTTTTGACAGCAATAATGGAAAGACAGGTGAAGGATAAGAAAAAAATGATCCCACAAATCTATTGTATTTTGCAAATGGAGTACCAGTGACTTGTATTAAAATGAATAAACTGAAGTATATACAGTCATCCCTAAGGTAAACACAGAAAAATCGTTTTTAAAAAGTTGCTAATCTAATTAAAATATGGAACAATGAAATATGTTGATAAATATACATAGAAAAATAGAAGAAAATGGAAATGTGTGTCAAATAGAAAACAAGTAAATTATGGATATAAACCAGCATTATTAGTAATAATGCTAAAAATGAAATAATTTAATTAAAAAGAAAATACCAATTTAAATTAAACACTTAAACAGTTATTTTCTACTTTCACAAAACATTCTTGAAATATACAGAGACAGAAAGTATGAGTTGAAAAATATATTCTTTACTAGTATTAACACAAAAAGCAGTTGAAACTATGCAATGTTGAACTCCAAATAAAAGAATATTATTAGAGATAAAAGGAAATAGTTGAAATAAATAAATCCTAGAAACACTATAACAATATAATATAAATTGTTATATATATAATATATGACAATATAACAATTCTCAATCTAAATATTAATTAGTATTGCATCATATATATATACAATATAAAAAAGGGTAGAATTAAAAGAGAAAAATATAAATTAATAATCATAGAGGCAGATTTGAACACTGAGACTGGGGTAAACAGGAAGAAATGAGCTTTCACATGTTCTAAAATATATTTATCTATTTTAATAAACTATAACTAATATACATATGCCCTAATTTCATACATATATAGATATATTTTATACATTGTAAAATATATATTATATATACCATATGTATATATTTATTTATATGGCATACCAACTCAAGTAGAATTTAGTTCAGAATTGAGTGGTTGAAAATGTAAAATCCCTTTCAGAGATGAATTGGTGAAAGAATACAAGAATAGTTACATGATTAAACAATTATAGTAAAGTCATAATAACTGTAGAATGTAAGTGGCAGGAATATGAGTGTCTCTTAAAAAATTATATTAATTTATAAGTTTGAATTTTTTACAGAAAATATTCAAATAATATGCAATTATAATTAAGTCAACCATTGAAATTCATCACTAAATAGAATAAGGAAGAGGGGAAATCGTGAACATTTCAGCAGACACAGAGAAAGTATCTGACCATATTGAACATTCATTCATGATTAAAACTTCTATAAAATTAAGAATAAAAGTAAATATATTTAATCTGCTAAAGAATATCTATAAATAAAAACTATATCAAACATACTATATACTGATGAGTTAAAGGATTTTTCTATGAGATTGAAAAAATAATAGAAAAAAAGTGGATTAAATTAATTGCAGTATAGCCACCTCTTTGCTCTCCATTGAACTAAGGTACTGGTTAGAAGCATAAAGAAATAAAAAAAATAAAAGGGATAAAATTTGTAAGGTGGAAATATTAATGTCAGTTTTTGAGACCATGTAACTGTATATAAAGCAAACCCAAAATAATTTACAAGAAAAACTTAGAATTAAAAACTGACATTTGTAAGGTAACAGAATATACATGTATTTCCATAAGATAGCAAAACACAGTAAGGAAAATAGTTGGCTTAATTTTTATTTCAATGGTATTAAAAACTTCAATCTAAATGAAATATGTGTAAGAGTTCTACAATATACAGCATTAAGTAATATTGATAGATGTTTTCTGAGACTCGAATTGTGGGATGTTCATGGCCAAGAATACTCAATATATTAAACATGTCATTTATGCCTAATTGATATATAGATTCAGTTAAATCTCAATCAAAATCTCTGCAGGTATTTTGTGCCTCTGTGTTTATATTATGTGTCGATTTGAATGTGTGTGTGTGTACTTGTGAGTGCGTCAAAATGGATGAACTGATTCCAAAATTTATATGAAAATTAAAAGGACCAGGAATACAAAAGACAATCTTGGAGAACAACATTTGAGTACTTACACTACCAGACAGAGAGATTTATTTTAATACTATGATAATTATTCAGTGTTGTGATGGTGCAAAGAGAGAAAGATAGATCAAAAGAACATCAGAGAGTCCATAAATAAACTAACATATAGAGTCATTTAGTGATTGTATTTGTCATATATTCTACTTAACAAATTATCCCCAAACTTAGTGGCTTAAAAAGCAGACATTTATCATCTCACATAGTTTCTATGTGTTAGTGATTCTGAAGCAGCTTAGCTGGGTAGTTCTGGCTCAGGGTCTATCATGAGGATGCAGTCAAGCTGTCAGCTAGCTGCAGGGCTGCTCTATTAACTTCCAACCTCACTGAAGTGGCTTTTGGTAAGGTAAGAGGCTTCAGTTCCTTATCACACGGGTCTCTCCCCAGATTTTCATAGCCACTGGCTCCCTCCAGCAAATGCTGTAAGAGAGAAAAAGGACAGATGAGAGAGTGCTCAAAATGAAAGGCAGTCTTTCATAGTTAATATTATAGGTGATCTGCTATCATTTCTGCTGAAGATTACTATTACCCAAGCACAAGCCATCATAGTGTGGGAGGGGACTATACAGGGTATGAACCCAAAAGGTGGGAATCATTGAAGGCTATCTTGGAGGCTGCCTACCACAGAGAGTAGTGACATTGTTGTGGAGTGGGGAAAAAATGTTCTTTTTAAAAATTGTATTGGGTCAATTAGATAATTTTTTGGAAATAAAAAATCTAGATAATATTCACATATATCACATCAAAAAAGTGTCTATAAGGTAAGATAATAACACATTAGGGAGGAAATGCTAGGGAATATCTTAATGATATTTCAGTAGGGAAAAATTTTTAAGCAAGATGCAAAAATTGCTAACTTTAAATAAAATGAAAGCTTTCATTTATAAAATGACACCAATGATAAAGTGGAAAGTCATGTGGCAGAAATAAATATGTATATGTAACAAAGGACTCATATCCAGACTTTCAAAAGAACTTCAAATCAAGACAAAGGCACACAATTTGCTGTAGTTTCGTTTTGAATGTTCCCCAAAGACCCACATGTTAAAAGCTTGGTCCCTAAGGAGGCACTGGGAGACCATGGAATCTTTGAGAGGTGGGGCCAAGTGGGAGGTCCTTAGGACATTGGAGTATGCCCTCAAAGGGGATAGTGGGGCCCTAGCCCCTTCCTCCTCTTCTTTCTTCCCTGGTTTGATATATAACAAGTTTTGCTTTGCCACACATCTGCACCATTTTGTGCCCCCTCACCACAAACCCAAAGAAACAGAGCAAACTGATCATGGACTGTAACCTCTAAAACTGTCAATCAAAATAAAGCTTTTCTCTTTATAAGTTGATTATCTCAGGTATTTTGTTGTAGTAATGGCAAGCATACTAATACACAATGTAATATGCAAGGGGGGAAAAGAGCAAAAGACTTAACAGCCTTCACACAAAAGACTATTCAAATGGTCAAATAACATGAAATGTGTTCAACCTCATTAAATCATCATGGAAATGCAAATTAAAGTCACACCAAGACATTACTACCCATCACAACTAGAATGATTTAACATAATACAGAGAGAAATTTAAAATTTAAAAAAGACATTTACAATTTAGATGTTTGGTTAGGGAAGTAAATCCTAATGGCTAAAATTCAAAATAAACTGCCTAATATTAGATAAGAAAGTTGATACATAGGAACACATGCCCTCCTGGGAGACTAAAATGTTACAACCATTTGAGAAAACTCTCTACTGAAGTTGAAAATATAATAACCTCATGACCCAGCTGAATGTATCCATAAAGATACAAACAACAGTTATATATCTATGATCATAAAAAATTATACATGAATGTCCTTAGCATTATCTTAATAATCAAAAGTTAAAATTTCTATTACCATTGAATAGATATAAACAGTGATATATTCTCACAACGGACTCTACACAGCAAAGAAAATAAATCAAAAATACTCACAACATATACTTAGAGAATAAAGTTAGAAAAAACAGTTGACTACAGAACCCTTCCTTGTAATAAAATCCACATTTTTGCAAGTCCTGAATAACTCTACTTGGTAGATGACACCCAATAACTGGCAGAATTAATTTGTGGTATTAAATATCAGGATAATGATTATCTGTGGTAGGTAAGTAAAAAGGGCAGAACACACTGGAAAGCTATAGGATGCTGCCCAATATCTATATCTTTGTCCAGGTACTAGTTCCCTGCGTCTGTCCCTTTGTAAAAATTCATCAAACTGATGAACAATTATAATCAATTTTATATGTACATTACGATATAATAAAAAGGTTATTACTATAAAAATATATTGAGGTGGAAGCAGAAACTTAGATTACTCTTAGGAAATGTTCAACCTTGAAGTGAAGGGAAGGAATTGATACTAATAGTAGAAGAATGGTCTATTTTGAAAGTGGGACTTTTTGGAAAGATCATGCACAGATAAAAGCTGATGCAAAAGAAAATACAGCCTAAAAAGCAAGATCTTCTGAAAAAGAATAGGAAGGAATAAAGGAGAGGCACACATGTTAAAGGCAAAAATCAAAGAGTGAGTGAAGAAAATTTGAAAGTGACATAAAATTAATTCATGAATTTGCTGACATTTTTTTTGTCATGATGGATCGATTTGTTAGAAATATAATCATAGGGAATGTGGGAAAACAGAAATCTTCACTTTTTTAGGGAAAGAAACAGTGGTTGGAAAGACCTTTGAAGAGTTATAATAGGAATTAAATATAAAAATATTAAATTGTTGTCAGAAATCAGTGAAGAATATAACCCATCAGGTTTGTTACACAGTATATAATGTACATATTATAAATGGAATATAATAAAGCTTAGTACTTATGAGTAGAAAATAATTGACAAATATATCCATTTTTTTGTAACTTATCTTTTCAGTTAGGATTCTCTGTGTTTAAAGGCAATATTTCTTTCATTTATATTAATGTTTTTTGTGGTAGCATTTTCACTTGCCATGATGATATGGACTCTTATTTCCTTTCATGCCAACAATTAGTCATTTTTATTTAAAATATTGTATTTCAATTAACAGGGTTACCAATCTACTAATAATTCATGCCTGGTTATCTCACCAGAGCACCAAAAATGTATCATTTTAAGTAATGAAACTTACATAATCTTCTTGATGAATAAATCTTCACTTATGTATAAGAAGTAGATGTGTTTTCCTTTCAAAACTTCTTGATAAAATTATTGGTTGCCAAGAAAACAGGAGTTCACTTCTGTCTGCCACCTCTCCAGCAAGATACAATTCTACAGTCTGAATAATTATCATATAGTGTTTGGTTTCATATAGTTAATATGATACATTTTTAACTTGAATAAAATTATTGATATTTACTTCTTTAGTTATGTATTTTTGTTCCTTTCTGGAAATCCAATAATTACTTATTATCTTTAAAGATATATTTTAAGTGTTGCCAGTCATTTTATTGGACATATAATGATTTTATTTATATCTACCCTAATGACAACTATTATGCATTTGAAAAAATGAGGTTAAAATTTATAATGTGTCCCAAATTCACTCTTAGATCTATCAGTATAACTCAGACTTGTAATAGACAATCCAAATAAATCAAGATTTATTTTAAAATTTTAGAAAAATCTGTATGCATAATTTCTCATTTTATAATTTTACTATTTTAGTCACTAGTCAGAAGGGAGTAGGTCTTCAGACCTTTGAATAAAACAGAAATCTTTCCTTTATGTATGGATAAAATATCTTTTTTAATCATTTATTTAAATGAAGACCTTAGTAATTTAAAGAGACACTTAAAACAAAAGCAAGATAAAAAGGGATTGAAAGATTTATCAGTACATAAAATAAAAATAAGAAATTACAAAAGAAAACCATAAAAATAACTATTTTAATATTAAACAGGTAAAATCCCATTAGATAATAAAAAATTGGAAAGACCATTTTTAAACATTTCAAACAAAACATTAAAATTGTTCAAATGTAAAAAAACTTGAAAACTTGATATCAAAATAAACTTTAATTAGTCTTAATATTCCCTCAGTTACATTTAATGGAATAAAGTTTTGCCCTCGTTAAGAGTGCCTAATTTCCAGATACATCCACTGAAATTCAGTCTTTAGTTATACCAACTTAGGAACCAGCCTACTTCTAATTTATTGCTTGTCATCTAACAGGAGAAGAGGAACTCTGATGCTTCTTGGAATTTGATACAGGACTTCCTAATGTACTGACCAGCCCTCTTCAGAATTCAGTTGACTTCAGAACACTTCCTTGTAATAAAATCCACCTTTCTACAAGGCCAGTGAAACAAGTGTTCCATTGAGCTACCTGGAGACCAGACACTTTTCATTTAAAGACCTAACAGACTTTTCATTTAGAAAAGACAGTATGGGTTTAGGCCATTGACATTCAGTGTTATTATTGAGACATGGTTTGTATTCCCAGATATTTTGGTTTATTCTTAGTTTTTAACTTGACTGTGTTTCTCCTTTGATTGGCCTTTCCTTAAGTATAGTTCCTCCCTTTGCAGGTTTTCATTGTTTTACATTTCCTCTTCATGGAATATTTTGCCAAGAATGTTCTGTAGTGTAGGCTTTCTTGCTGTAAATTATTTTAAGTTTTGTTTATCTTGGAAGGTTTTTATTTCATCATCAAATCTAAAGCTTAATTTTTCTGGATATAAGATTCTTGGTTGGCATTCATTGTCCTTCAGAGCTTGGTACATGTTGTTCCAAGCTCTTCTAGCTTTAAGGGTCTGGGTTGAGAAGTCTTCAGAGATCCTGATTGGTTTCCCCCTCTATGTAATCTGATTCCTTTCTCTTGTGGCTTTTAAGATTCTCTCCTTATTCTGAATGCTAGGTGAAGATCACTACCCTAGGTACATGTATGAAGACACAAATGGTGTGACTCTATTTTGTTTGCAACCAGAGATAAGGAATATTGAGCTCTATATATGTACTATGACTTGAAATGCATTTAAATAAATTAATTAATTAATAAAAAGAAAAGACACTGTGGGGATTTCAACCTTTGTGGCACAGGCCAGTCAAGTTGGCCACCACCTGGAATTCTATCCTCTGTTATCCTACTCATTCTGGAAATACTTCATACAAAAGACTGAATTGAAGCTAAGCTACTGAGTCCATTGTTTCTCAAGAATGAATGCCACAACATTCCTGCTTCAGCATTAGCTATTTCTTAATATTTGGCAGCTCACAAATCTAGCCATCAAGATGCTAAGAGAGGACTGGGAAAAAAAAAATCTAAACAGAAAATATTTCCAAGTCATGTTCTGTGCAGGTTTCACATTGAGCATTTTTTAGGGGTCTCTGTGTGTGTGTGTGTGTGTGTGTGTGTGTGTGTGTATTTACACCAATATATGGAAAAATGTTATGAACAGCTTAACAAATGTATTAAGTTATTGTTTGGATTGTTATATAAGGAATACTTATGACTTCATTCCTTATAGTTTCTATATTTACTACAGTTTGTACAATGAACATATGTCCTATTTAAGAAAAACAAAATTAGATTTTAATATATCAGTCCCTTTCCATTTCCCTGTTAACATTAATAAAAGTAAAACACTTTAAAATTATATTTACTCTATTTCATTAAAAACAAATCCAGTTCATCTTTCTCCTCAACATGTGAATAAGTTTATTTGGAATTGTCAGATTATTAGTGAAACTAGTATTTGAGTAATACAAGTCATTAGCTGAGTGTTCTTCATAAATCAATAAGCAATCTTTTAAATTTGTTTATTTCCAAAACAGTTACAGAGATTGGGATTGTGGCTCAGTGGTAGAGCGCCTGCTTCGCATGCGTGAGGCACTGGGTTAAATCCTCAACACCACATAAAAATAAATAAAATAAAGATATCATGTCTATCTACAACTAAAAAAAAAACAGTTACAGACATATTGTCATGGTTTGGAAATGTCTCCCAATATGTGAGACAATGCAAGAAGGTATGGAGGAAGCTGGGCGTGGTGGCGCAATCGCAGCACTTAGGGAGGCTGAGACAGGGGAATTGTGAGTTCAAAGCCAGCCTCAGCAATGGTGAGGTGCTGAGCAACTCAGTGAAACCCTGTCTCTACATAAAACACAAAAACAGGCTTGGGGATGTGGCTCAGTGGTCGAGTGCCCCTGAGTTCAATCTCCAGTACCAAAAAAAAAAAAAAAAAAAGTTTGGAGGATAAATAATTGGGTTATGAAATCCTTAGACCAATCTGTGAATTGATCACCTGATATGATTAATTGAGTGTAACTGAAGGAAGTTATGGTGTGACTGAAGGAGGTGTATTAGGGGTATGGCTTTAAGGTTTATATTTTGTATCTGGAGAATTGAATGTTTCTCTCTGCTTGCTGATAATCATGTGAGCTGTTTCCCTCTGCCACACTCTTCTGCCATGTTTTTCTGCCTCACTTCAAGCCCTGAGGAATAGAGCCATCTGTCTATGGACTGAGACCCCTGAAATCAAGAGCCCTCAAATGAATTCTTCCTCATCTACTTTTGTTCTGATCAAGTCTTTTAGTCACAGAGGCATAAAAACTTCCTAAAATACATACCATGTGCTAAGCACTCAGATTACAAAATATTAAAATATAAGTCACACCACCTAGGAATTCAGAAATTTGTAGGAGCAACAAATAGGAAAACTATTGACCAGTACTCTACTCAAATAGTTCTATAAATACAAGTGATAAACTATAATCAACATGCACTGCATGCAGAGATAGGGCTATGATGTTAAATCATTTCGTGTGTACTTTTCAGTTATCAGATTTGGTAATTTTGTACCTCTCAGGGTTTTAAAAACATAGGAAAATTTTTACTAAATAAATACTCAAACTAAACCTCACTTGATAATTCAAAACTAGAATGTGTGCTTCATTTTTAAAGTAACAAATATCCTGAAAATATATGCCATAAATAACAAGGAGCTTTGTCTAAATTTTAATAAATAAGTAGAAATAATCTCAATAATTTGAAGAATTATGACATTAGAAGTTTTATTCATAACTTCTACTTGTCCTTATTTTCTCCAATAAATTTAATCACAAAACCTGCTAGGATCAGAGAGTTCTTCTCTAAAATATAAGGCTAAATTCTATATTGACCATTTCTGAGGACCATTTCAAATGATCTGACTCTCTGTGAATTTTAAACTATGGCAATACAGAAACAAAAGAGAATTCCTTCCTCTTCAATTTAGTAATAGGAATGGCCATTATAACACCATGATTCTTGATATTATAATCTAGGTGTCAATTAAGAAATTGTTTTAGTCAGCTTTTTCACCATTATGACCAAAAGATCTGACAAGAACTATTTTATTTTTATTTTATTTATTGTTTTTTAAATTATTTTTATTTTTATTTTTAAACAGCAGAATGCATTTCAATTCACAGTACACATATGGAGCACAATTTTTCATTTCTTTGGTTGTACACAAGGTAGAGTTACACCATTTGTGTCTTCATACATGTACTTAGGATAAAGATGTCCTTCTCATTCCACCATCTTTTCTACTCCCATACCCCCTCCCTTTTCCTCCCTCCCCTTTGCCCTATCCAAAGTTTCTCCATTTTTTCCATGCTCCTCACCCCCACCTTTATTATGGATCAGTATCCTCTAATCAGAGAAAACATTCAATCTTTGGTTTTTGGGGATTACTTTGTCTCACTTCACTTAGCATGATATTCTCCAGCTCTATCCATTTCTGTGTAAATGTCACAATTTTATTCTCTTTTAATGCTGTGTAATATCCATTGTGTATATATACCACAGTTTTTTTGTTGTTGTTGTTGTTTTTTTATCCATTCATCTATTGAAGGGCATCTAGTTTGGTTCCACAGTTTAGTAATTGTGAATTGTGCTTCTATAAACATTGAAGTGGCTGTGTTACTGTAGTATGCTGTTTTTAAGTCTTTAGTGTATAGACTGAGGAGTGGGATAGCTGGGTCAAATGGTGGTTCCCTTCCCAGTTTTCTAAGGTATCTTCATACTGCTTTCCGATTGTTTGCACCAATTTGCAGTCCCACGAGCAATGAATGGGTGTACCTTTTTCCCACATCCTCACCAACACTTATTGTTGCTTGTATTCTTTTTTTTGTACTGGGGATTGAACTCAGGGATACTCAACCACTGAGCCACATATCCATCCCTGTTTTGTGTTTTTTATTTAGAGATAGGGTCTCACTGAGTTGCTTAATGCCTTGCTGTGTTGCTTTTATTCTTAATAACTGCCATTCTGACTGGAGTGAAATGAAATCTTAGTTTTGAAATTCTCTAATTATTAGAGATGTTGAACATTTTTTCATGTATTTGTTTACTGACTGTATTTCTTCTGAGAAATATCTGTTCAGCTTTTTATTGATTGGGTTATTTGTTTTTAGTGTTAAGTTTTTTGAGTTCTTTATATATCTTGGAGATTAGTGCCCTATCTGACATGCATGTAGCAAAAATTTGCTCTCAGAATGTTTACCTCATTGATTATTTCTTTTGCTGATAAGATTTTTAGTTTGAATCCATCCTATTTATTGATTCTTGATTTTATTTCTTGCACTTTAGGAGTCTTGTTAAGGAAGTCAGGACCTAATCCTACACAATGAAGATTTGGGCCTACTTTTTCTTCTATTAAGCATAGGGTCTTTGGTCTAATTCCTAGGTCCTTGATCCACTTTGAGTTGAGTTTTGTGCATGGTGAGAGATAGGGGTTTAGTTTCATTTTACTTCATTTAGACTTCCAGTTTTCCCAGCACCATTCATTGAAGAGGCTACCTTTTCTCCAATATATGTTTTTGGCACCTTTGTCTAGTATGAGATAACTGAATTTTTGTGGGTTATTCCTTGTGTCTTCTATTCTGTACCATTGATCTACATGTCTATTTTGGTGCCAATACCATGCCGTTTTTGTTACTATAGCTTTGTAGTATAGTTTAACATCTAGTATTGTGATGCCTCCTGCTTCACACTTCTTGCTAAGAATTGGTTTGGCTCTTCTAGGTCTCTTATTTGTCCAAATGAATTTCATGATTGCTTTTTCTATTTCTATGAGAAATGATGTTTGGATTTTAATTGAAATCACATTGAATCTGTATAATGCTTTCGGTAGTATGGCCATTTTGACAATATTGATTCTGCCTATCCAAGCACATGTGAGATCTTTCTTTCTTCTAAGGTCTTCTTTAAATTCTTTCTTTAGTGTCCTATAGTTTTCAATATATAGGTCTTTCACCTTTTTTATTAAATTGATTCCCAAGTTTGTCTTTTATTTTTGAGGCTATTGTGAATGAAGTAGTTTTCCTAATTTCTATTTCAGAGTGTTCATCATTGATGCATAGAAATACATTTGATTTATGGGTGTTGGTTTTATATCCTGCTACTTTGATGAATTCATATATTAATTCCAGAAGTTTTCTTGTGGGATATTTTGGGTCTTCTAAGTATAAAATCATGTTGTCAGCAAATAATGATAGTTAGAGTTCTTTTCATATTCATATCACTTTAATTTCTTTCATCTGTCTCATTGCTCTGGCTGGAATTGGAAGAACTATGTTGAATAGGAATGGTGAAAGAAGGCTTCCCTGTCTTGTTCCTGTTTTTGGAGGGACTGCTTCCAATTTTTCTTCATTTAGGATGATGTTGGCCTTTGGTTTAGCATAAATAGCTTTAACAATGTTGAGGAATGTTCCTACTATCCCTAGTTTTTCTAAGGTTTTGAACACAAAAGTGTACAGTATTCTGTCAAATGCTTTCCCTGCATTAATTAATAAAATCATATGATTCTTATCTTCAAGTCTATTGATGTGACGAATTATGTTTATTGATTTCTATATGTTGAACCAAGCTTGCATCCCTGGAATGAACCTCACTTGATTATGGTGCACTATTATTTTAAATATGTTTTTGTAAGTGACTTGCCAAAAATTTATTGAGAATATTTCCACCTATGCTCATCAGGGATATTGGTCTGACATTCTCTTTCTTTGATGTGTCATTGTCTGGTTTTGGTATCAGGGTGATACTAGCTTCATAGAATGAGTTTGGAAGGATTTCCTCATTTTTTATTTCATGGAATAATTTGAGAAGTATTGGTATTAATTTTTCTTTGTCAGTCTTATTGAACTGAGAATCCATCTAGTCCTGGGATTTTCTTTGTTGGTAGGCTTTTGATGGAGTTCTGTTTCCTTGCTTGAAATTGATCTGTTTAAGTCTTGTATGCCCTCCTGGTTCAGTTTGAGAGATCACATGCTTCTAGAAATTTGTCAATGTCTTTAAGGTTTTCTATTTTACTGGAGTATAAATTTTCAAAATAGTTTCTAATTATCCTCTATATTTCAGTAGTGTCTGTCATGATAGTTCCTTTTTCATCAAAAATTTTAGTAATTTTAGGTTTTCACTGTTCTTCTTTTCATTAGTGTGGCTAAGGGTTTGTCAATTTTATTTATTTTTTCAAAGAACCAGCATATATTTTTTTGCCAATTTTTTCAATTATTTTTTTTGTTTCAATTTCATTGATTTCAGACCTGATTTTAATTATTTCCTATTTTCTGCTTCTTTGGGTATTTGTTTGTTCCTTTTTTCCTAGGGTTTTGAGTTCTTCTGTCAAGTCATTTGTTGACTTTTTCTTCTTTTAATGAAAGAACTTAATCAATAAACTTTCTCTCAGTACTGTTTCATAGTGTCCCAGAGATTTTGATATGTTGTATCAGTGTTCTCATTTACCTCTAAGGATTTTTTTTATTTCCTCCTTGATGTCTTCTGTTATTCATGCATCATTCAATAGCATATTATTTAGTTTCCAGCTATTGGAGTAGCTTCCAGTTTTTAATTTGTCATTGTTTTCTAAACTTATTTCATTATGATCTGATAGCATGCAGGGTACTAGCTCTATAATTTTGTATATACTAAGACTCGCTAGTACCCTGCATGCTATCATTATAATGTGCCTTGGTGTAGATCTGTTGTGATTTTGTACATTTGGTGTCCTGTAAGCCTCTTGTATTTGATTTTTCCAATTCATTCTTTGTTTGGAAAATTTTCTGATATTATTTCATTGAATAGATTGTTCATTCCTTTGGTTTGTGACTCTATGCCTTCCTCTATCCCAATAATTCCTAAATTTGGTCTTTTAATGTTATCCATAATTCTTGGATGTCCTGCTCATGGTTTCTTACCATCTTCACTGTGTGGTCAACTCTATTTTCAAGATTACATATTTTGCCTTCATTGTCTGAGGTTCTGTCTTCCAAATGATATAATCTTTTGGTGATGCTTTCTATTGGGTTTTTAATTTGGTTTGCTGTTTCTTTCATTTCAATGATTTCTGTTTTGTTTTGTTTTTTTCCAGAATCTCTATTTCCTTATTGGAGTAATCTTTTGCTTCCTGTATTTGCCTATGTAGCTCTTTATTGAAATGATGTTTTTCTGCCTGTGTTTGCTCTCTTATATTATCCTTTAATTAACGAACACTTTAGTTATGTACATCCAGAACTCCTTCTCTGACATTTTCTCTGCTGTGCTGACCATAGATTCTAATACTATAGTATCTTGGTTTGTTTGGGCACTTTCTTTTCTTGTTTTTTCATGTTGTTTGTGTGTCTTTCCTTCTAACTTTGCAGATCCAAGGTGTTACAGTTTTCATCCTATAGGCTTATAGTTTCCCTGCAGTGTTCCAATACCTCTCTTTTAAGGGAGAAATCAATATTAGTAGATCCCAATATAAACAATATACAGCCTTAAACCAAATAGCTTCTAATAAGATATTTACAGTTTGGCACAATATATAGAAATGGTGATTTCAATTATTATCTACAGTATAAGCAGTAGGTTTTCAAAAGGGTCTACAGTTTTGATGGTGGACAAAGAGATGTTAAGGAGATAGGAAGTGAAGATATAGAGTTATTAGATATTAGAAAGTGTGAAAGAGGAATCAAAAGAAGTTGGCTAGTAGCAGGATAAAAGAGAGAAAGAGATTTTGGGGAGACAAGTAAGTGAAAAGAAAATAGAGAGGACAAAAAAAACAAATGTTAAAATTAAGAAAAATTTAAAAATAGAAAAATAGAAGATAAAAGAATATACAACACAACTGTAATATACTACACAGATATCCCAGTCCTTGGTAGCCTAATTGGTTTCACAAATGTTGGGGATGTAAGGGTGGGAAAAGAGAGAGAGAGAAGAAGAGAAAAAATAATAGAAAAAATTCTCAAGGTAAATTAAAGGGTTGTTTCTGCTGGAGTTCAGTATATTTCCTGCTTCCCTTCTCATACAGTGAATAGGGTTGTCTGTTGCTTGCTGGTAATTTCACCCTCAGGATGGTGAAGGTTATTAGGGTAGGAGGCAGAACACCTGGAGGTGGTATATAGCACTGGCCAGTCCCTATTGGAAGACTATATCCCGAAGATCTCCTTTGGGGCCTGCTTGTGTGATATGGGCACCTGGTCTTATCTCCTTACATTGCCTATATACCTCATAATTCTTTGTCTCTAATTTAGTCTCTAAACTGTGTCTCACTCACCCTCTCCCTTTCTAATTCCCAATCAGGAACTTCTTTCTCCAGAGGTTTGTGGGCTGCACTCTGGGGTCTGTGCACCTGTCATGGTGAGCTGTTTTGTGTTGGGCAGATCAGGACCAGGCTTTTCAAGCTACAGACCAGCCACATAGCTGCAAGCATTGTGCCCGGTTAGTGACTGAAGGGGAGGGGGGGTGTTGGGGGATTATAAGTACCTTGATATTGCTTCTAGGCCCCAGCTGGTGTTTCAAGCTGGAGTTGCCCCAACTAAAGATGGCAATGGCAGCAATAGTGAGGATAATACAAAATGGTGACAAAGGTGCCCCAAGATGGAGGCAGCTGCTTTCAGAGATGTAGCATTGGGGCAGACCAGGTGGTGGTGTTGGGCAATGTGTTTGGAGATGCAGCTCTGTGGGATGCAGTGTTGTGGCAGGAGCTGTCCAGACCCTGTCCTGTGTCCCCAGGTACAGGCTACCATGTGAAGGGGACTAAAGCAATCATTGCAGTGTCCCAAGATGGAAGCGACTGGGGGAGCCCCACACCAGTAGAAGGGGGTTCACATAGGAGTAGTAGCCAGAGTTCCTGCATTGGTGGGTGACCAGGGATCCTGTGCAGTGTGTGGGCACTGATGCTGGGGGTCTTGCTTGGGAGAAGGTTCTATGTGGGTGAGCGGCCAGGGTTCTGCACTAATGCTGAGGCCGGAAGACCTGCATGGGCATGCATTTGGAATTCCTGTGAGGGAGCAACTGTAGGCAATTCTCTAACTTGCAGAGAAACATTATTCCCATGTCTTGAATCCAGGGTCACAGAGCAACAAGGAATACAGCCTCCCTCTAGGTCTCCATCTTTGCCAGTCCTGACAAGAACAATTTTAGGGAGGAAAAGTTTATCTGGCACTCATGGTTTCAGAGGTTTCAGTCCATAAATGGCTGGTGCTATTGTTTTGGGCCCAAGGTAAAGCAGAATATCATGATGAAAATGTGTGGAAGAGGAAGTTATTTCAGGATATGGCAATCAGGAAACAGAGAGAACTCAGCTCATCAGGGAAAAAATATAAACCCCCAAGGGCACATCTCCAATGGCCTAGCTCCTCCAGCCATAAACTATCTTTCTTCAGTTACAAACCAGTTAATCCATATCAGTGGATTAATGCATTGATTACGTTAGTGTTCTCACAACCCAATCATTTCATCTCTAAATCTCATTGCGTTATCTCACACATGAGATTTGGTGACATCTCATATCTAAACCACAACAGAAAGAAAATAAATTGCAAATCTAAGGGATATGTTTTAATTTTCAAAGAATGTAGGGTACATGTGTATTACTATAAATATTTCCAAAGAGTTTTAAATATAGCAACCAGTCACTTTATTGAAGATACCAATGTATCAGCTAGGCAGATATTATTATTTATTTCTTGAAAACAAGAGAAAGAAAGAGAGGCAGATTTTAAATAACTAGGATATAGTGAAATTGGGGGGCGGGCAGAGATCTGCTCACATCTATTTGTTGTTTTTTTCTGATGCAATACTATTTTTTTATCAAAATATATATTCAAATGATGGACTACATAATAAATCGCCATTGTTATATAAAGTGTTGGGAAACTATGTTCATGAATTTTTTATGTGTAGCAAACCGAAATGTAACTATCCAACCATCTGAAATTTCTCATTTATTTCAAAGACTGACTTAAATTAGGTTAAAAAAAAAAAAGGCAACACTGGCACAGTATCATTCTAGGAGCTCTGCATCAGCCATTGGGTTGCACAGAATATGTCACCAATAACACAGAATTGAAGCTGTAGCTCAATTAACATCATTAGAACACTATTCCCCTCTCTTTCTCTCTCTCTCTCTCTCTGTCTCATTAGGATCCACTTTGCTTAAGACTTAACATGCTTAAGACCACTCCACTTTCTTATCAACTAGCTCTTTTTAATAGCAAGAACATTTTAGTTGTTCTAATCTAAAAACTTGAAAGTCCTAATTCTGCAGGAACATCTTGAGTCTCTCAGAAATGCCAATAATAATTCATTTCAATACTTCATTTCAGTGGCTCACAGCATACCATGAATCTATCCCTAAACCCATCATACTTGCTGAGAATGTGAAATTCTAGTTAGCTTAGAACAAAAGTATACTTTGGAGCTAAAGGTTGAAACAATATTATCTAAACCCATAGACTATGGGTGAAACAGCATAAAGCTTCACAGGGAATGCTAAATAATCTTATTTTGAAAGAGAAGGTGCATGGCAACTGTACTAACATACCAGTTAGATACTTAGCAAGTAACCAAAATCTATTTGACTTAATTAATATGGGTTCATTTTCAGAAGGATATAAAGCTGTCTCATTAAATTTAAAAACAAGACTGGAAAAAGAACTTGCATTTCTCCTTTCTAGTTTTTTGTTTTTTTTTTTTTTTAATTTAAACTTTAAGTTCTTATTCTTTATTTTCTAAAGGCCTGATTTTTCTCACATAAACCTATGGAAAGTTGAATGAAGAGCCACAAATCCTGAAATTATTTTACATCATTATTCAAATCTGAATTAAAAATCCTTATTCCCAAATCAAACCTGTGAGCATTTGATTTGTCCAGGCTTTCAAAAGTCTACCCCTCATTCACTTAACAACAGCAAGTGACAAGGTTGCTGTTGCTGAATGAATAGGGCTGCCCTTGTGGTGCTAGAGAGGGTAGTCAAAAGCATTATCACAAGTTTGGCGAATATTCCAAAAAGTGACTCCTGGTGAATATTGACCCAATATAACCTTAAAGCATTTTTAAAGAAGTTAATCCTTATGGATGTTTGAAATTACGGTAGAGATAATATTTTAAAAGAAATTATAATTGCACAAAATTTACAGAAATGAAAGTGGAGGTGAAGTGTTTAGAGGAGAAAATAGAAAAGGTAAAATGTGCCTCAAGGGGTGGGAGAGGAGTCTTAGAAAAAACAGGTCAAATTAGAAAGTCGAGATTTCTAAAGATAGCAATTTTCCAAGGTTGCCCAGGGCTAACCCTTCTTATTTTCCACTATCTGTAAGCCATCTACCTTAATTTATAAATCAAGGAAGGTTAAACTCTATAATTATCTTCATATTATCCTCAAGAAAAATGTGTAAGAAAAAATACATAAAAGATTAATGAAAACATCTGCTTCCAGTCCCCTAACATTTAAATCACAGAATCAGGTTTATAAGTGGTACAACCAATCCCAGCTGCAGGAAGATTTACAGGTGCAGAAGTAATCTATAAGGCAATGCAGCCAGCCACCAGAAGGGGATTTATAAATTAAAATCAATAAGTGGATTTCATCCCAAAGTCTATGGTTGTTAGTGCTGATTGCTAGGCTCTGTCAAATATCCTCTAAACCTGTTTTCATTCATAGATCACCGCAATTTTTACCAGCAGGAGAATGGAGGCACTAAGTGCCTGGGAATTCTAGTGGGCAAAGTAATTCTGTGAAAGACTGTCTAACCTTGGAATATTTTATAAAGCACTTGTGTGTGTACATATACACATTATTATAGAGAGGCACATCTGAGACAAAACAATTACTTTGTGTTTTAAAATATTTTTGTTTGTTTTGTTTTAAAGCGAACCTTGAATAACGTTGGCTAACTGACCAGATGGATAAAAAGTAATAGCTATCAAATTAGTATTTTGGTATATGCTATGCAGGTTTCTGTTTATTCTCATGAAAAGCAACATTGTAGAATGATTGTGTGCGCTGTCTATGAAGCTGGACTTCCTAGGCTTGAACTCAGGCTTCAAACAGTAAAACTTTTACAAGTTATTTAGCCCCTCCCCACTTGTATCTTTGTTAAATGGACATGATTAGGATACATCATGCCTTTGAATTTTATAGAAAAAATTCAACCAAAAAATTTCTTGCACATAGTATTAGCAATGCTTTTTGATGTTGTAATTGTTAATTTGAATTTTCAACTTTATTGGATTAAGAGATGCTGAAGATTAAGAGGCTTCTGGGTGTGTCAATGAGGGGGTATCTAGGAATAATTGGCATGTGGGATAGAAAACTGAAGTGAAAACCCTCCCTAAGCATGGGCAGCATCCAACATGATGGTGGCTTCTGTGGAATAAAAGTTGAAAGAACAAGGAAGCAGCAGCAGATGCAAGCTCTTCTTTTTGAACAGGTTCTTGGTTGCTGCTATGATCACTGGAGGATATCAGACTGTGCTCCTTCACTCTTCCCAAGCAGATGCTGCCAGTGATTCTCCAGGGAGTTGCAAAATCCTTTGGTCTTGGATTGGGGTAGCACTGCTGATCCCTCCTGTTCTGAGGCTTCAACCTCTTGGACTACACAGCTACTGGTTCCTCTACTCTCCAAGCCTACAGACAACCATTGTGGACTATCCACCTTCTGGCCATGTAAGTCGATCTAATAAATCTCCTTTTTATAATCATACTTTCTGTTTATTCTGTTCCTCTAAAGAACCCTGACAAATGGGTGATGTACAGATGGATGAGTACTAATCCATTGTGTGAATGAACCATGAATTTTTAAATTCAAAATGTGAATTTATCATTTACAATTATTTTGCTACTTTCAAAAGTTCTAGGAAGAGAAACTATAAGTATCTTGGTACTTATATCCCTTTGCAATTAGGTATGTATATCAGCATAATAAGTACTTACATGTGGTATTGCTGAGTCAAAGGCTAGGAGCTTCAAAATAAAAAATCCAACCTTTAACAAATTTTGTGACTATTTTCTATAAATTGAGGAACAAAACAATAATGTATATTTCAATCATGTGTAATGTAAAAGTATGTAAGATTTGGCAAAGCTCCTTTTAGAATAAAATACTTAGAATGTTTATGTTGTGATTTAATTGATTAGACACTACTTTCTTCTTTTGTCCCAGCTTTTAGCTGTTTTTATAACCGGAGAATTGTGGGTAAGTTGTTACTGGCACAATGCTAAACAAATTCTTCATACTTTTCAAAAAATTTTCAGCTTATTGACTAATTCATCCTGGCAACCTTTAAAGAGAAGCACAATACATAATTATAGGAAAATATATTGTTATGTTATGGAAGAACTTGGGCCAGCATAGCTAATATTTACTTATAACTGAATTTTGCATTTCTTACACAAAATCTTTCAAAGGACACAATACAAAACACATCAATTTGTTAAGTGAGAGAGTTCACAGTCTCTAATATAAGAACTCTCCTAAAAAAAGGAAATCTCAGAGCTTTTCTGTAAGTAAATAGCCTGTATTCCCCACCCCCTCTCTCTCATACATACACATTAAATTCATTGACACTTTTTATAATGCTTCATTCTGTCAAGGTGTTCCTTTGCTGTTCCACACGGTTTTGTGTTTTTTGTCCATCTCTAAATCTTTATTTAAGTTTTTCTCCAGTGGCATCTTTTATCTACTAAGATAACCAACTCCTTTTATCTCCAGGGCTCTTAGATGAAGGGCTGAAGAAAAAATGGAGTGAGGTGAGCAGGAAGGACAGCACAGTATTATTTTTTAGAGGACTTTAGTGTTTTGTTTTTTCCTTTTTTGTGTACTTTATGCACGTAAGGGGGGGAAAACTATTTTGGAACATACTGTTGTCTTTCCCAACCCTTCCCCCATTAGTTAAGTGTCTTTATGTATTTCCTGGAGTGAAGGGGGAAAAATACACAGGAGAACAATTCTTTTGTTTCACAGCTAATTTCCAGTTCAAGTGTTTTATATTACCACAAAACAGTTATCTGAATCATTTCAGAAGTTGCTGCTGCCTGCACACAGAGGCCTTAATAACACAACTGAATGATGGCTTTTAGTTTTGTCTTTCTTAAGGTCACAGCATTCTCCTTCAGCTTTCAAAACTTCTTTATCTTGCCTACAAATGAAAATTAGAGAATTGCCAACTTTACCTCATCAAACTTATTCCATGTACTGATTATTATCTACTTTATGACAGAGAAAATTTGGGTTCTCTTTATTTAGATTTCATCTACACATTGTAGTTCAGATGAAAGAATGGGTGTACAAGATACTTAAAAATCTGAATTTGAAATACCCTTTTAATTATTTGCTCACAGTATGACATCTTGATAATTAATCTTTTTTAGTTCCATTTATTACATCTGTATTTATTAGGAGGTATTTCATCTTCTCTAAATCTGTAGTTGGTTATTAAACAGCCTTGGCTGCTTTAGCCCTGTCTGCACGACTCTCGTCTAACATTCCCATGCTCCACCATCAGCCTCTTAACAGGGAGTATAAATGTATTCTCCTCATAGGGTAGTTGTGAGGATAAAATAGGTGTTCTCTGTGCTGTGTATAATGTAATAGTTAATAATGTAATTTGAAGTGTCAACAGCACTGTTAGATTCATGGTAGTCATCCAATACTAACATATCATTATATATTAGTATTTTATATTATCACAGAATTATATGAATTTTATTATAGTCAGCTTATTCAATTAGTTCTGAGGATCCTTGCAGGTTAGCTCAAAAGGAAAATACTACAACATTTATGTTTCTCATTATCTGAAGGTTGGAAACATCAGTATATCAGTGTAGAATAAACTTTTTCCTTGGCAAAACTTGAGGAATAATTTTACCAGTTGATCTTTAAATAAAACACTTAAGCTAATACATTGGACTATGTCCTTGTATTCATTTTCTACTGCTATTATAATGAATTACCACAAACTTAGTGACTACAACACAAATGTGTTATTTTAACAGTTCTATAGATCAGAAGTCTGAGGTGAGTCTCACTGGCTACAATCATCAGGTGTTGGCAAGGCTGTGTTCCTTCTGGAGACCCTAGGGCAATCTATTTCCTTGCTTATACTGTTGGCTGAATTTTTTTTCTTTTCTAGTTGTTGGCCAGGTGATGCTTTCAGACTGTGGAAGTTGCCAGAATTCCTTGGCTCACATGGACTGTTGTGGTTTGGATATGAAGTGTCTCCCAAAGAGTTCATGCAGTAAAGACTTGCTCCCCAGTGCAGCAATTTCAAACATGGGGTTTTAGAGGAGTGAGTGGATCCCAGGACTCTGATTTCCTCAATGGATTAATCACCTGATAGCTGAATGAAAGACTGGGAGGTGGTGGAAACTGTTGGCATATGGTTGAAGGAAGTAGATCACTGAGGGAGCACATTTGAGGAATATAATTTGTACCAGGCACCTCCTGCTCTCTTTCTCTGTTTTGCAGCTGCCATGAGCTGAGCAGCTTTCCTGCACAAGGCCTTTCTTCCCTGAGGATTCCACCGTGAAATGAGCAGACCATGGACTGAATCCTCTGAAAATGTGAACCAAAATGCACTTTTCCTCCTTTAAGTTGTTTTTGTCAGAAATTTTGGTCAGAGCAATGAAAAGATGACTAATACATGGCTCCATTTCTCCATCTTTGAAGAAAGCAACAGTGGGTCAAGACCTTATCCTGCCAATCTCTCCTACCACCTGTTCTGTCCTATCTCTAATGAGCTCTTCTGCTTCCCTTTGCCATTTCTAAGTACATGATTAGATTTTGCCCATATGATAATCCAGGATAATCTTCCATCTCAAGGTCCACAGCCTCCATCATTATCAGCAAATCTCTTCTGCCATGAAGGTAACATAATCATGGACTCCAGAGGGAAGGATGTGATCATCTCTGGTGGGGTGGGACATAACCCTGCCCATGACAGTCCACTTATGTTGTTAGTGTATTTACTTCCTCCAGAGTCCATTTGTCATGCTAGCTCCATATCATTTGTTTTCCAGCTGTACACTAGATTTACCTAGAGAACTTTCTAAAATATATCATCACCTAAATTCAACCCCAGGCCAATTATCTCAAAATTCCTGGGGGCAAAGATATTTTGTTCTATTTTAGATCAAATATTATGCTGTATTGTTTATACTCCTGTTTTTTATGATAAATACTCAATTCTAAAATCATGTAGCTCCAGACTAACTTTGTATCTTATTTCAGTAATATATACTAGAGACACTATAGCCTTGTTACTAGAAATGTGGTCTGTGAACTGGCAACACTAGCATCAAAAGAGAGCTTGTTAGAAATTCCAAATCATGGGCTGCTCACAGGACCTGAATTCTGATTGAATAAATCTGGGAATGAGATACTGCACTTCATTCATCACCTCAGTGATGTCAATTCTGCCAGTTCATGGACTACACTTTGAATTGCAAGGCTCCAGAGAATTATAATTAGGCATAATACCAATATCAAAATTGATATGTCTCAGCTGGGTAAGTATCATAGCTGCATTTTACAGAAAAAATGAGCTGAAGCTTTATGAATTAAATTTCTTGTCCCAAGACGGTGGGGGACGGCAAAGCTAAGATGCTAACCCTCAGGGTCTATCTGTGCTCCTTTACAACATGGTTGCTTTCTGAAACGAATAGGGAGAAAGTTAGCCTCAGCTTATCAAGTATCACTTGTCTCATTTCATCTCTGAGGAAAAACACCCAAGATAAAGCAAGTTCCTATCACCTAAGTATTCTGTCTTGTCAAGCAGGATATTAAATTACCAGTTATGGTGTTGGAAAAGGGGATATTTTTCCAGGAAAACTCAAACCACTAATTTTTTGTTGTTGTTCTCTCAAGTTCCATTTTCTTTTTCAGCTAATTTAATGAAAATATCAGGAATGACAAAGTGATGAGTGTGCTCAGTTTATAATTTCTTGCATTTTATACTCTTTGTCTTTGTTTTTTTGAAGTACTGTTAATATCAAGAGCAAAGAAGAACATCCCCTGCCCCCATCCCCATCAGGAGACTTCCAGCTGAGACTACAATTTTCTAAGGCTGAAGGTAGATATTATCAATCACCAGCTGCTTCTTAGCAAGATAATTTGAGTAGCTTTTAATGCATTTAAATGCCAAATGATTGAATATCAGTACTAATTATATATAACATATTAAGCTACTGTAGATCTCTAATGTTAATAGTGACTAGCAGCATGTTTTGAATTAGACTAGGGCTGGGGTTATGGCTCAGCGGTTGAGCGCTTGCCTCGCATACGTGAGGCACTGGGTTCGATCCTCAGCACCACATAAAAATAAATAAATAAAGATATTGAATTAGACTAATGTTTAGCACCTCATTAAATAAGCTTTTCATGTCTTATATGAAGTAAGTTGTTGATTTGACTTCATTATCATGAAACTATTTTATAACCTGGAAAAAAAAAAACCTGCACAAACAAAACCTGAAATTTCATCACAAAATTGGTAAATGAGTGAAAAAGCTAAAACATTCACTTGTTATTCTGATTAAAAGATTACAAATTTTAGTGAAACAAAACTAAAAATTAAAACAGCTATTTTTTATGAAATATTAGTGTCTAAATTATAAGTTTAAGTTTGACCACAGCATTCAAATTTATTTAGGAGGATAAAATTAACAAATTTTCAGAATTTTTTAAACTGCCATGCCACAGTCAGGATTAGTAACAGGGATTTTTGCACACTCAGCATGCTTTAGCTGGGGTGCATGGCTCAAGATCGGGTTGGGTACTGCAACCTTGGCAAGTTGCCTATCAGGAACCAGGATCATTCTGTGCATTTTATATAGATAACCTCACTTAATGGTCACAGTATTCTTTCCTATTATCCTCATGCAAAAGAATTAGAACTAAAGCTCATAAAAAAACATAAAATAGCTTCTTTAGGAATGTTAAGAAGCAATCTCTGTATGGATAACTGTGAACTTCATTTATTTTCATTAACCATTTTCATTATTTTCATTAACAATTTGACCTTGCTCAAAGATGAGCAAGAACTAACTATGCTTTAAAAGTTTAGCCCTGTAAACAATGTATGATAAAACACTAATTCATTTTTCTGTTCAAAAGTACTTCTCTTGCGGATAGCCTGGCTGACCTGCATGCAGTGTATGTAGGCCCAGGACAGGATCCTCACCCACGAGGAACCCAGGTCCACCAACTAGTGTGGAGAATGTTCTGTGGCTCCCCATTTACCAGTCAGTGCTCCCCACTGCCAGCCTCCATCTTGGAACACTGCAGCCATCACCATAGCCCTCCCCATGTAGTAGCCTCCACCTTGAGACAATGGACACGGCCTGGAGGCAGTTGCCCGCTACAGCACCACATGCCACAGTGCTGCATATCCAAACAGGCCACCCAACACCATCACATGGCTCACCCTTTCAGCTCCATCTCTGAAAATGGTCACCTCCGTCTTGGGACACCTCTACTGCCATCTCTGGTTACCTACGCTGCCACCACCACCATTCTTAGTTGCCTGGAGACTAAATAATATGCTATTGAATGATGCATGGATGACAGATGACATCAGGGAGGATATAAAAATATTTCTTAGCAGTAAATGAGAATTTTGATACAGCATATCAAAATTTCTGGGACACTATGAAAGCAGTGCAAAGAGGAAAGTTTATTGCATTGAGCTCATTCATTAAAAGAATAAAAAGTCAACAAATAAACTCCCTGATATTACATCTCAAAGCTCTAGATATAGAAGAACAAATCAACACCAAAACTAGTAGAAAACAAGAAATAATTAAAATCAGATCTGAAATCAATGAAACTGACACAAAACAATTGAAAAAATTGACCAAAAAAAGCTGATTCTTTGAAAAAATAAATAAAATGGATAAAATCTTAGCCACTCTAACAAAAAAGAGACAGAAAACCCAAATTACTAAAATTCATGATGAAAAAGAGAATATTATGACAGATACTATTGAAATACAGAAGATACTTAAAAAACTATTTTGGAAATTTATACTCCAATAAAATAGAAAATCTTAATGACACCAACAAATTTGTAGAGGCATATGATCTGCCCAGACTGAATTGGGAAGACATACATAATTTAAACAGATCAATTCTAATCAATGAAACAGAAGATGCCATCAAAAGCCCAAGGACCAGATGGATTCTCAGCTGAGTTCTACAAGACCTTCAAAGAAGAATTACTAACAATACTCCTCAAATTATTCCATGAAATAGAAAATTAGGGAGCCCTTCCAAACTCATTCTACAAGACTAGTATCACCTTGATACCAAAACCAGACAGAGAAACATCAAAGAAAGAAAATTTCAGACCAATATTCCTGATGAATATAGAAGCAAAAGTTCTCAGAAAGAAATTCTGGAAAATTGCATACAAAACATATTAAACAGATAGTGCACCATGATCAAGTAGGGTTCATCTCAGGGATGCAAGATTGATTCAAAATATGGAAATCAATAAATGTAATACATCACATCAATATACTTAAAGATAAATATCTTATGATTATCTCAACAGATGCAAACAAAGCATTTGACAAAATACAGTACCCTTTCATGTTCAAAACACTAGAAGTACTAGGAATAGTAGGAACATACCTCAACATTGTAAAAGCTATCTATGCTAAGCCCAAGGTGAATATCATTCTAAAAGGAGAAAAATTAAAAGCATTCCTCTAAAAACCGCAACAAGACAGGGATGCCCTCTTTCACCACTCCTATTCAATATAGTTCTTCAAACTCTATCCAGAGCAATTAGACAGATGAAAGAAATTAAAGGGATATGAATAAAAAAAGAAGAACTCAAACTATCATTATTTGCTGGCGACATTAATCTATACTTAGAAAATCCAAAAAAATTCCACCAGAAAACTTCCATAATTAATAAATGAATTCAGAAAAGTAGCAGGATATAAAATCAATACCCATGAATCGAATGCATTTCTTTACATCAGTGATGAACCCTCTGAAAGAGGGTAACAAAAGCAGCATGGTATTGGCACCACAATAGACATGTAGACCAATGGTACAGAATAGAAGACACAGAGACAAACCCATATAAATGCAGTTATCTCATACTAGACAAAGGCCTGAAAACATACATTGGAGAAAAGATAGCCTCTTCAACAAATGGTTCTGGGAAAACTGAAATCTATATGCAGCAAAATGAAATTAAACCCCTATATCTCACCATGCACAAAACTCAACTCAAACTGGCTAGGAATTAGACCAGAGACTCTGTGCCTAATAGGAAAAAAGTAGACCCAAATCTTCATCATGTTTGATTAGGTCCTGACTTCCTTCACAAGACTCCTAAGGTATAAGAAAAAAAATCAAGAATCAATAAATGGAATGAATTCTAACTAAAAAGCTTTATCTCAATAAAGGAAATGACCAATAACATGAAGAGAGAGCCCACAGAGTGGGAGAACATCTTTACTGTATGCAAATCAGATAGAGCACTATTTTCCAGGACATATGAAGAACCCAAAAAACTTAACACCAATAAAACCAAATAACCCAGTTAATGAGTGTGCTAAGGAACTGAACAGACACTTCTCAGAAGATATAAATTGATCAATAAATATATGACAAAATGCTCAACAACTCTTGTTATTAGAGAAATGCAAATCAAAACAACTCTAAGATTTTATCTCACTCCAGTCAGAATGGTAGTTATTAAGAATACAAACAATATCAAGGACCTGGGAATCAGACCAGAAACCCAACGCCTAATAGAAGAAAAAATAGGCCCAAATCTTCATCATGTCGGATTAGGACCATACTTCCTTAACAAGACTCCTATAGCACAAGAAGTAAAATCAAGAATCAACAAATGGGATGGATTCAAACTAAAAAGCTTCTTCTCAACAAAAGAAATAATCAATGAAGTGAACAGAGAGCCGACATTCTGGGAACAAATCTTTGTCACACACACATCTGATAGAGCACTAATCTCCAGGATATGTAAAGAACTCAAAAAACTTAACACCAAAAAAACTAACGACCCAATCAATAAATGGGCCAAAGAGCTGAACACAAATTTCACAGAAGAAGATATACAATCCATCAACAGACATATGAAAAAATGTTCAACATCTTTAGCAATCAGAGAAATGCAAATCAAAACTACCCTAAAATTCCATCTCACACCAGTCAGAATGACAATTATCAAGAATACAAACCACAATAAGTGTTGGCGAGGTTGTGGGGAAAAAGGCACGCTCATATATTGCTGGTGGAACTGCAAATTGGTACAACCAATCTGGAAAGCAGTATGGCGATTCCTTAGAAAACTTGGAATGGAACCACCATTTGAGCCTGCTATCCCACTTCTAGGCCTATACCCAAAAGACTTAAAAACAGCATACTACAATGACGCAGCCACTTCAATGTTTATAGCAGCTCAATTCACAATAGCTAAACTGTGGAACCAACCTAGATGCCCTTCGATAGATGACTGGATAAAGAAACTGTGGTATATATACACAATGGAATATTACTCAGGATTAAGAGAGAATAAAATTATGGCATTTGCAGGTAAATGGATGGAGTTGGAGAATATCATGCTAAGTGAGAAGCCAATCTCAGAAAACCAAATGCCGAATGTACTCGTTGATAAGTGGATGCTGATTCATAATGTGGGGAAGGTCTTGGGAACAATGGTGGATCTCTGTTCACAGGGGTGTAAGGGGGGAGGGAGCATGGGGACAGCAAGGGTGATGGAATATGATGGTCATAATAACCCTAACTTTATGTATGACTGCATATATGTTGTGATTCTATACAACTTACAACTAGAGAATTGATAAGTTATCCTCTATCTATGTACAATGTATCAATTTACACTGTTAACATGTAAGACTAAATAAAACAAAACAAAGGAAAAAAAAAGTATAGGAATAGGATACTACACTTCTCTGAAAAGAAGAGTTCCCCAGGGATTGACACTAAAGCCAATCTATTTACATCTTTACAAATGAGTGAGAACAGTCTGTCCAACAGAAAAATTTATAAGCCATACAATTTTAGTAGTCACATTTTAAAAGCTGAAGGAAAAAAAACCCAGATGATATTAATTTAAAATATTTTATTAAATAAATATGCTCTATCAATAAACATATAATACATTTTTTAAATTATGTAAAAAAAAGAATACAAACAACAATAAGTGTTGGTGAGGATGCAGAAACAAAGATACACTTACACATTGCTGAGGGGACTGCAAATTGGTGCAACCACTCTGCAAAGCAGTCTGGAGATTACTCAGAAAACTTGGAATGGAACCACCATTTGACCCAGCTATCCCACTCCTTGGTCTATACCCCAAAAGACTTAAAATCAGCATACTATGGTGACACAGCCACATCAATGTTTATAGCAGCTCAATTTATAGTAGCTAAACTGTGGAACCAACCTAGATGTCCTTCAATAGATGAACGGATAAAGAAACTGTGGTATATATTCACAATGGAATATTACTCATCATTAAAATAGAATAAAATTATGACATTTGCAGATATATGTATGAAGTTGGGGAATATCATGCTAAGCGAAGTAAGCCAATCCCAAAAATCTGAAGGCCAAATGTTCTCTCTGATAAGTGGATGCTGATACATAATGTGGGAAGAGGGCATGGGAAGAATGGAGGAAGTTTGGATTGGACAAAGGGGAGGGAGGCAAGGGGAAATGGGGGTAGGAAGTATGGTGGAATGAGAAGGACATCATTACCCTAAGTACATGTATGATTGCACAAATGGTGCAACTACATCATTTACAACCAGAGAAATGAAAGTTGTGCTTCATTTGTGTACAATGAAATGAAATGCATTCTGCTATCATGTATAACTAATTAGAACCAATGAAATTAAAAAAAAATACTTCCCTTTAATGTTTAGTTTTGCTATGTACCAGGCATTGAGCTAAGTACTGGAGGGCATGGGGGAGGGGCCTATGGGTAAATCCTAAAACCAGTTCTTGAGAGGCAACTTGTCCCCAGAGTCCTGGGCTTGAACCACTGTGGCCCTGCCTGTAAGGTGATGCTTGAGATAGTATAAAGGCTTAGTGGACTTGAAACCTCTTCTGATTTGCAACAAGAATAAATAAGAGAATATGTTTGAGCCTGGCCTTGGAGTCTAGGCCACTACATTCTAAAGGAAAGGAGTGTTCTAGGTTGTCTTATATCATGATTACTATCATATTTGCTCACTTAGGCTCCAAAATTTGCAAGAGTAGATATTAGCATGTTCCAGTGATGTTTCCTAGTAGAAAAAAGTCGGAAGAACAGAGTGAATTAAGTACAACTTGCACAAAATTTAGTTTACAAAAATGTAGTAAATCATTCTTTGGTTGTCCTCCTGAGATTATTATAATATTAAAAGCCTGTCTGAAATAAGTTGAAACTTTAAAGACTCATGTGAGCAATGAGTTATTTTCTTCTTACATTTGCATTATTAAGCAATCTCTTTCTCTTTTTAAATGCAGATGGCTTCCAACTTATAATGTTTCCTCTTGCAATTTTTCAACTTTACAGTGGGCTGTAAACCCATTAAATTAAGGACTCTTTGAATTATAATATCAATAGGAAATATGTATTTTTAAAAATTTTATTTTCTTTCAATTTTTTGCTTATGAATTTCTAATACATATGTTTTAATAAGCAATAAAAACTTTAATGATAAAATATTTATATTTTAAAAATGTTTTGCTGTAAGAAAAATACAATATATACATAATATATAATATTTGAAAGTTACATATTTACTAGTTAACACTACAAAAGTATCAGAGCTAAAACTGTATATCTTGAAGAACTATAAAATATAAAGTTAAATACTTTTCAACATAGAATTTATTTTTCTTGGCCCTATGATTGAGTGTTAGCTAATGAGGAAATCTAAGTCAACATTTTTAGATTATAATTTAAAGAAATTGAAGTTCTTATTTACATGTATATACAGCTAATTCAGCAAGAGAAATAAACCAAATGTAGATAACCTGTGGTTGCTTATAGGACATGAATTACATCTTTTTCTGAAAACATGATAACTGTAAACCTCCACCTTTAGGAACATGGGTTTCTTTCTTACTATTTATTCACTCTGTAGACTGTAGACAGCAATTAGATTGGCTAGTGAATTGCCCCAGTCAACCTCTCAGCCTTGCCTGTTAATAAGCCAGTAAGAACCACCATTCCTCCCCATTTGTACAGCCTTTTCACAGCTTGAATTTTCATGGGAAATGGAATCCCCAAGCTCTCTAGGCTTTTTGAAGTTAGCTTCTCCCAAGGTCCTGTTAAATTACCTGGCACCTAACCTTACACTGCTTGGTTCCTGAGCCCACAATGTATATTCCCACCATGCAAGATTACTTTCCTTCTTGACCCATACAGAGGAAGAACAAAGAAGTGGAACCACAGCTCCACAGTTTGTCCAGTGAATAACAAAAAGAACGGGCTCTTGTACCCTGTGACTGCCCTACCTATCAGTTTTAATCAAGCAATTCTCTTCATATTTGCTGAAGTCTTTTGCTCAACAATGATGAAAGTCAAGAATCAGTGGTCAGAGGTTTGGGGTAATTCTTGCAAAATTCAACAGAAAATTTAGAAGTGCACATTCAAGATGAAAAAAAATTACTCTCTCACATAGTAAACATGAAATTATGACGGCTTCATGCTCTGGGAGAAGCTCTCTGGTGACCATTTAGATCCTTTCAATGTTTCATTTGTACACCAAGTGCCTCAGTGTGCAGTTGCACTGCTTGAAGAAAGATACAAAAGTGCAATATGTATAAACATTTAAAAATTTTCAAAAGTAGTAAAAACACTTTTAAATATGTGTTTTCTATTCCTTTTTTGACGGATATACCTTTTCAATGACCTGGAAGGCCAAGTTTAAATTGAGGGAATTTTCTCACTCTGCCTTGTGGATAGCTAAATAGCAATATGATGAAGCCCTTACTCTGGCCTTCTCTTCCTCACTCTAACTTAGTCTCACAGTGCAGAAGGTAGTTTACCCCGGGAAGGCTATAATCTAACTGGGGAAGCTCTGTTCAGCTGAAGCAGACACTGAAAGAAATGACAGCTGGATTCTGTTTCTGTGCCACACTCCCTAGAGCTAGGCAGTAAGATCTTCTTTGAAGGCAAGTTTGAGCTCTGCATCTTCACATCTACCACAGTGGCCTCACCATAAATATTAGTCCATGACAAGATTGCACATATTCTGGCTCCATTCTGAAGAAAAACAGTGAATAGGAAACTTTTTCTAGAATCCTGCCACTTGGTGTGTTTGGCTGAATCATGCACATGTTCATTGCTCTGAAGTATGCTGAGTGAAGAGAAAAACCATATGATTTTTCTTTATGTGCCCCAACCTGAAACAAGTGACGTTACTAGTGTGCATCACAAGTTTTGTGCTTAACAGTTGCACCTAATATGTGGTACCTCCTGGTTCAAGGAATGGAAAATAGTTTAATTGCCATATTCACAGGTAGGACTCATTTGCCTAGAGAACTGGAAAGTTTGATAGAGAACCTATAAAAAGTAGATGCTTTGTCTTTGAGCAAGCCAAGGAAAAGAGGAAGATGAGCAAAAAATGGAAAACAGTTCCATATAGTCTGTAGGACCCTTGTAGAACACAGCTTTAGGAATTGGTAAGCTGATACTGAGACTGGGTAGAATCTTAAGGAAGTTGATGATGAATTTCCAGGAGGAGGTTGGATTTACTATAGATCACCTATAGAAGTAGTATTCTACCTGGTAGAAGCTGATGTTTGGGGTGATGTCTATTGGAAGGTAGGTAGAAAATTAATTAAAATCTGGAAATCAGTAATAGGTAAGAATCTAGTAACAATTATTTTAAAAGGAAAGGACTATATTGAAGATTACGGAGGAAAAAAATAGTTGAAAAGAAAAATGGGGAACAATATAGAACATTGAGTATGAAAGCCTCCTAGGTTATATTCCCCTTCAGAGATATCTTCAGCTGGTTTCTACCTAAATTTTTACAATCTTCAGATGTCTTGGAGAGTACACAAGGAAAGAAAAGAAGAGAGACAGTTCACCATACATCCTGATAATATTTTCACCACTGAATAGCAGGTGCCAGAGAAGACTAATTCCCCCAGTGTGAGACATATGGGTCAAAAGAAGACTAAGGCTGTGACTAAGTCTCCCATCCTTCCCCTCCACAAAATTTTCCAATGTCAAGATCAGATTTTTTGTTCCCCAACTGCAAGGACTCTCGGATGCTCATAAAACGGAAGAGTTAGAGGGCAGAGGCCTAGGATACAACAGCTACCTATGGGTATCAGCATCACTCTTTGTAGGATGCTGAGTGGTATGAGGATATATGCACCTGCTAAAAATTCTGCTCAAGAGTTTCAGCCTCCACGAAGTTCTGCTGCTGTTGTTTACCCCGCTTAACAAATTTGTTACATATATATTAAAAATTTAAGCCAGGCATGGTGACACATGCCTATAATCCCAGTGGCTTGAGAGGCTGAGGGAGGAGGATGTCAAGTTCAAAGTCAAACTCAGCAACTTAGAGCAATCCTAAGCAACTTGTTGATACACTATTGAAATTAAAAAATAAAAAGGGCTGGGGTTGTGGCTCAGTGGTTAAGCACCCCTGGGTTCCAAGCTACATATTTTGGTTGTGTGTTGGTTTACAGTACCATTTTTGAGCCCAAGTGTGAAAGAATGGCATCAGCTTTAATACTTGACAGAATAAATCTATTCAGAAACAAGCTTTCATTTTGCATCAAAATGACACTAGAACAGTACAGACAAAGGGTAGGTATGAAAGCCCAACTATTCATAATCTGTTCCTGGCCAGAGTAGGGTGTGGAGTTAACAAAGGAACATCTATGGAAACCGTTCAAGCTGCATCCTAGACTTCTCTGAGACTTTGTTTTGGTACCTTCCTCTGCCTTAAGAGTCTTATAATATTCAAAAACAACTTCTGCTACTTTCTAGGACAGTAAATTGAGATCTAATTATTGGATTCAGGGTTCTGAATTCTTTCTGTTCCATATATACACAATTTCTCACATGTTCTTTCTACCTGTATTTTGGGGCTAGGAACAGTCATTTATGAACTACAACAATGACCTAACATCAGCCAGTATCTTTCCTCTTTTTTTTTCTTTGTTTTGCTTTGACTCACAGGCCATTTAAATGAGGAGATTTGTGATTGATAAGTATTGAAAATTATTTTTCTGTTTCACATATCATCAATTGACAAATTGAGTGGCCTTAAAAGTTTCACTAGTTCCAATTGTCCATACATTAGGAAAGGCTAAATTAGTTTTGTTCTTAGGTTTTAGTTTTTTGTTTTTTTTTAGTTTTAGTCTTCCTTTTCATATTTTTGCTAATGTGTGTGTGTGGGCGGGGTATTTTGCTGGTCACTGAATTGGTTCACCATAGAAAGCCCTTCAAGCTGAATAAATACTGTATTCATCAAGCATTTGTGAATTCAAATGTCCTTCTTTTGCATTGCTACCTTAGAGTTTTGCTTTCCAATCCCTATCATAAACAGCCAATAATACAGTAAACATCATTTCTAAAAGGTGAGCTAATTAATATCTAATGTAAAATAAAAGAACCCTAACTTTTACAGGGTTATGGTGATGCTCAGTAAGTCAAGGAAGCGATGTTAGAAAACATTAAGAAGGGAATGGAAATGTTTTTTCTTAATTCAAAGTATTTCTCAAAGGCAAGTGTCTATATCTAATTTTATACAACTCTACTCCCAGTAATATTGTTTGAGCATGATTGGGGCTTCATGCCCTTGAAAACACTGGGTATTTCAAATAATAAACTACATTGCATATACATTTTTTTGATTGACCTAATTATTCTATTTCTGCCTGAACTATTACAACCTCAGTTTACTTGAATGTCAATAGGATAATCTTAACAGAAGTTGGGATATTTCAGTCCATTATAGCCCCTTAAAATATTCTAGAAATTATCATAAGTTTTGCTACTGAAGCTCAAAAGCTCAAATAATTATTACCCAAGTGGAAAATAATGTGCACTGACAGTATTGAAGGAAAAAACAAAACAAAACAACAGGCTGTTACTCGTGAACACACCTTAGCCAGAGTTTGTGGTCAGTTACTATCCAGTAAGGAGTAGCAAATGCAGCCAGACAGCAGTTTCTGATCTGAAGTGAAAAACAAAGCTCTCAAGGTGAAGATAATTATGCACCAAAAATATCCCTTCCTCAGAAGTTTCTCTTCTATGCCTCTAGGAAGATAAGAAGAATCACCAAAATAAGAAGGGCAGTGCCTACAGATAGCAGGTTATATATGAGTGCCAATTATGGTCTCAGAGCAGTTAATTTGATTTCTTTTATGCATCACAAATATTAGAAGGTGAAGGAAGTGTCTTTAATTTCAAGTTATTAAACAGGATCATAGCTTCTAAAATTCAAAACACTAGCAGGATTAAACCTAGTTGTTATTTCAATGTTACTAAAGAAAACTGACATTTATAAGTCATTTCATTAGACTGATGATAATTAAGTCATAAAAGCAATTTTTCATGCCCTCTTCAGATTTTCATGCCCTTTTCTGATTTTTCTCTCTTGAAAAGAAAAACAGAAAAAACAATATTGGTCACTTCATGTATTACCTCTTACCCCAGTGGTGAAAAAAAATAAATAAAAAATTTTCAGTATTTAAATCAATAAGCAGGATTCACTTTAGAAAAAAATAGCTTTTGTTTGTTGGGAAGTGAAAACCTCACTACAGAGTGAAATTTTAGAGATTTAAATAATCTTTCATTAAAGCTACTTATTTTTATGATTTAATAAATTGTAAATCATAATTCAAAAAAATAAAACGCATGAAGAAGAATGAAGTTTATGATTAAATTGATTTTTTTAAACTCACCTTTGTCCTTGAAAGTACATTTGGGCCATTATATGGTGATATTAATCAATACCCAGTTATGTCCCAAACCAGTTAAAACATGCTTTTATGCTTTGTTATGGAAAAAGCAGAGAAAGGTTCCATTTTTCATATATGACCCTACAGCATTATACTTTATGAGAAAGAGCCTTTCCCATTTTCAGCCTAAACAGCAATCTCGGCTTGCAGCTATTCCATTTGAGTAACCTGATTAAAACAGAATGATAACTTTTCCCCCCAGTCTTTACTGTATTTACGATTGCTACAATAAATGGCCACAATCTTCTTTCTCCAGATAGGATATTTTCCCTTAAGAAGCTCAAAATCTTTTACCTCTTGGTTCTGAAGCCTTTTCTTTGCCTGGCTGTTAGTGCAGATTGTTTGATCAAAGCATCTTTTATAACCAATGGCCTACCTCATCATTAAACTAGACAAATAAATGGTATATAGGCCTATGCCCAAGGGGAAAATTATTTCATTAATGGATTTGAGAAGAAAGACATAAATAAGTAGGACACCAGTATCAAAACTGTCCCAGAAATGCTTCTTTTTAAAATCTTTTTATTCTCATGTATCTATTTAAGAGGTAATGTCCCTGGAAAGAAATGCTGTCCCTTGATTTTTTTGTTGCTTGCAAGTAAATATTGATATGAAACTATGGCATCTATTTTCTAAGGCAAAAAACAACTACATTGTTACCTACAAGTGAAAAAGAATGTCAGGTTCTGAAATGTAAGGGCAATTAAAGGCACAAGTTCCATTTAAACACAGGCTCAGAGTTACAGGCTCAGAGTTTCAGAGGAACTTAAGGTTGTCTAATATACCCAGATGTAGCAATGACTTGTATGAGTCCCTGACAGAAAATCATCAGCCTTTCCTTGAGAAGGTCCACAAATAAAAGTCTTTCCAGTACATAATAGAGGCCATTCCATTGTTACTGCTCTAATAGATAAAATTCATTTTTCATCATCGTAAGCAACAACATGCTTTCCTGTTGTTCTGCCTATTTTTGCTAATTCTGGTCAGTCCTATAGTATCATGAAGTCAAGTCTTTAGGTAATTTTCCAAATACTTAAAATTCTGTAATCATGTTTGTCTTCCCAAATTCATCTTCCCCAAGCTAAGAATTTCTCATTGTTTGAAGCCTTGATCTAAAATCCTCCAATAGTAGATAAAACCGAACACAATATCCCTGATGTGGAATATTCACAAATTCTTGCCATCCTTTCTTTGATTATTTCATTAATAGAGATATTTATTTTTATCAGCCCTGCCACACTACCAATTTATATTCAGCTAAGAGTAAACAAAAGAATAAGACAAAAATGTTGAAAAATTCATTGTTATTTGAATATTATATGTTTATTATATATTATATATATATTATATATATATATATAGACACATATTAACACAAACGGGAGTATGTGCATCATCTACTTCTTCTGAAGGCTTTTCCAAATCAACTACTAATGAACTATGGACCCAATACGGTGCATTATGTAACAAAAAAATTGAACACCATGTTTTATTAATTATGTTACTATTTATTTTTCAACATCCACAACTGTCAACATAATATCTGCATCACTGTATTTTTCACAATAAAATTTACATTACCTGCCATCATGTTCACCGCTTACTGTTTTACTACCAGTCTCCTCCATTAGAATGCAAGCTGCATAAAGGAAAGTGTTCTTTCTATTTATGATTTTATCTGTTTGCTATAAACTCACTTCTGAGAATATTTTTGGACATGTAGGCTCTCAACAAATATTCATGGAAATATGAAGAAATAAACAAATGATCAAATCATAAATATATGTGTGTGTGTATTTTTTTTTTTTTTTTTTTTTTTTGGTACCAGGGATTAAACTCAGGGGCACTCAACCAAACTCAGGGTCACTCAACCATATTAAGGCTGGGAATATGGCTTATTCCCAGCCTTATTTTATATTTTATTTAGAAACAGGGTCTCACTGAGTTGCTTGGTGCCTCGCTTTTGCTGAGGCTGGCTTTGAACTTGAGATCCTCCTGCCTCAGCCTTCCAAGCCACTGGCGTGAGCCACCATACCCAGCAAAGCATATTTTTATAATAATGTAAAAGTACACTCTCAAGCTAAAATGACCCTAGAAGTAAGTATATTTTTCTCCTCATTCCTCAAGACCTATTATTTTATACCCTTTTAATATGTTTCAATCTGAAAATTATATATAATTGTACCATTGTTAAATATATTTATCTCTCTTATTTACAAATATATAAATTTTCAAATAAATAAAAATACAATATTGCTTTTCCTAAGCAATAAATTTAACCAAGTAAAAAGCAAAAGTAGATTAATTTGGACTGAATTATTTCTAGTGAATCCACATAATTTATTAGATTTCTTTTTTTTTTTTTTTCACAGAGTATTCAACTCAGGGGAACTTTACCACTGAACTACACCCCCTGTCTTTTTTATTTTTTATTTTGAGACAAGTTCTCATTAAATTGCCCAGGCTGGCTTCAAACTTGCAATCCTCCTGCTTCAGCCTCTCAAGCTGCCAAGACTATGCCTGTGTACCACCATAGCAAATTAGATTCATTTTAATTACCAGGAAATACTCGCTGAAATATCTTTTCTATATTTTTTGGAAAGACTGATACTGAGTTTTTAAAAATTTTTTTTAACTTAGGGGAAATAAACACACACATATACACATGTATAAAATATATATAAACACATATATCCACACATTCTAATTTATACTCATTATAGTGTAAAGTAATCCAAAATGCTATGTTACTAAGTGTGTTAGAATAACTGAAAATGTTAGTTCTTATCATATACCACAACATAAATATTACTATATAATAAAAAATTTGGTGATAATAATGTGGCTAGGAAATCCTCTCATGTACAGATATAGTGATGGAGAGATGCAAGCATATAGACAAAACAATAATTATAATTACCTAGCTGGAGAACTGTGTAATGCAGTATGAACATTATGATACCCAGCCAAAGAATATGGAGTGTCTAATGTTTTCTGGATGGTTTTATGAGGGTATATAATAATAAATAATATCTCCAATTATCTCTTCCCATTTGTCTGCGTATATGTATAATTACAAAAATATTTATAATTATAGGTAAATTATATTTAAATAAATTATGAGTCAAATGATGCGATACATTTCTTTAGTTTGCTACTTTATTTTTAGTCTCCTCCAAGATCCAAATTCTAACTTTAGACTACCAAGCAGCTTACTCCTGATCTACGTATTTACATAATTTTTCTCCCCATCTCTGATAAGCTTCTTTTAATTACTGACACTGAAATTTGTAACACACATTTCCTGTTTTCTTCTATTATAACACATTCATAACTAACATGTTTGTAATATGTCTTCAAATTCTTCCTTTTAGAAAATTGTAAATGGATTTAAAAATTATGATATGTAATTGTGCAGGAAAAATAATATAGCTATCTTGTAAAGAAAAAAGAAGGAACAAAGAATGGAAGGAAGGACATTTTTAGAATAAATATAAAACTATATAACTAAAATTATGATGAAAGAACTGAAAAAAACAAAAAAGAAAGAAAACGAAAGAAAGAGGGAGAGGAGAAAAGGTAGAAAGACGTGAGAATCAGGGAGTGGGAAGGGCAGGAGGGAGAAGTACATTACATGAGAAGACATCTTTAATCTTATGGCATGTATTAACAAGACCCATGGTCCACAGGGTACAGATTCAGAAAAGTGATTTAGAATAGACATATCAAATGCACAGAGAATGAATTGAAATTTAATTTTTTTCTAGCTAGTAAAGTGACTTTGAGCAAAAGAATATTTTTGAAGATAATTTTCCTCATTTTCTCATCTGTAAAATGGGGAAATATGTTTCTTCAGGCTAGCTGTAAATACTAAATATAGAATTTAAGTTTATTCTTTGCTTATTGTGTCCCAAGCATGGTACAAACAATATTTATATTTTTAAATGTAACTTAATGTTTGCAACATCTATGTGGGCATAAATGGCATACATAAAGAGATTAACACTGTGTCTGACACACAATAAGTGTCTATTATATATTACTGTTTTCTCTCCTTTTCTTTATGCTAAATGTATAAGAAAATCTATTCTGAAAGTTTGGGTATTCTGTCCATCTTCATGCTGTATTGCCCACTGAATTTTTTCAAATCATAATAATAAAACACTCATGCTTTCCTTTACCATAATAATCAGATATATAACTTAACACTAACTCTAATGTGAAGATTTTAAATAAGTTCAAAAGTTTCCTTCCTACCTATTAATCTACTTAGCTTCTTAGCAAGTTATGTGATACCTCCAAACAGAAAGACAAGGAATTTTATACTCAGAATTCTTTGCAAAGAAGTATGCACATCCTGTCCTATATCAGAGCCAATTTTACAATTCCTGAAAATGAAACCTTAAAGTACAATTAAATAAATGATTTAAGGAACTTTTAAAATTACTGCTGAAAATGCAACTTGTACTGAGTATAAATTCCTGATTGTTACAACATGTGCTCAGAACAGTTTAGCCTTCATCTCAGTGTCTAACACATTGTCTAGCAACTTATAGGTATTTAAAACATCTTAATGAAATTAGAATCTTTAGTGATGATCTAATAAATAGCCAAACAACCAGGATAGTATTCACAGGCAAAACAAAAACGTTATGCAATATACAAATGTAGAAAGTTAAAATTATTTATTATCAAGTTTAATACATGAGGGAAAATCTTAGTTGTTTAAACAAAAGTGATTTTCACTTTAAAAATGAAAGAGTATAAATATTAGCCCCAATTAATAAAGGAGTAATCATTCTCTATTTTCAGAATTTTTAGCCTATTTCTTTCTTAATGTTAATATGTATAAGATGGAGTGAAGTGAACAAGTTTGAAGGCAGTGGTCTCTGTCATAGCAGAGTCAGAGAGACTCTGACATGTACTGTGCAGTGGAGAATATGTAGGTATATTGCAGCAAAATTTATCCAGCTGCAGTCAGCCAGAGGGTTACTCCAAAACCTTCGGTGCTTATGTTCTTTCTGCAAACCCTTCAACATCATTTAGAAGCTCAATAATCATGGCTTCCTATTATCCTTGCACTTTATCACCTTTCCCTCTTCAACTAAGTTTAGACAGTAAATTCAGATCCTGGGAGCCACTTCTCCAACACTGTAGAATTTAATGATTTGTATTAACATCCCTGTTTTTTCAAATATTTTGGTGGGGAAGTGTTCTGAAGCAAACACTGTATTAGGCACTAAAATATGATAAGTTGAAAAAACTTCATCTTCAGTCTCAAAGGCTTATGATCTGCTAGGCAAGAGTAGCAAGCCCAGGCATCTATGTAAAACAGAGAGAGATTTGTTGTAAATGTCACAGAGAATTCTGGAAATAAAGATTCTAGAGGAAAGCGTGTAAGAAGAAGGAATGTCTCATATGAGACCTGAAATGTGTGCATAATTAAGCCAGGTGAAGGGCAGAGTAAGCTATTAAAGAACAGGCAAGAGAGAGCTTAGTTTCTTCATGGAATTTGCTATTTCTGTGATTACAGAATAAGAAGTAAATTAGGAATAGTTAGAAATAATGCAGGAGACATAAGCAATGCAAAAATCACAAGAGACTCTATAGAGTGACCTATTTTCTTAGTACAGTGAGGCATAATTTCTAATTTAAGGCCACTGAGCCATGTCTCACCAGACTTGAATTTGAGTAAAGTCAGCCTGGATTAAAAGAGAGTAAGATTAGATTCATGGAGTCACAGTGGTGCATGCCTGTAATCCCAGCAGCTTGGGAGTCTGAGGCAGGAGGATCCCAAGTTCAAAGCCAGCTTTAGCAAATTAGCAATTACAGTTTTCCTAAGCAAGTGAGGGGTACCCTGTCTCTAAATAAAATACCCATATTCAAGAAAAGGGGAACTGAAGATGTGGCTCAGTAATTAAGCACCCCTGGCTTCAATCCCCTGTAAGAATTAGATTTATGGATCACAATCCGGAACCTTGCATAGTGATCCTAGTAAGAAATGCTGGTGGCACAAACCTTAGATAGGATGATTCAGCAGTTAATTTGGATGAGTTTGTCCTGTTGTAATATACATGTCACTAGCTGAGTCAAAAAACCATGGTACACTTTTTCTACAAGAGGCAGAAGTCAACTAACTATAGTTTTCATAAAGCATTTATAGATAGATTCCCTTAAACTAGTCAGATGAATACACTAAAAACATATGATTCCTCACAATATCCCTGCAAGGTAATTATTATTAGTTCTATTATTTGGAAAAAAACAAAAACTTGAGTCTCAAGGATTAAGACAGCTGCTTAAAGTTATACAACTAGTAAGTGATAGAACTAAGATTCCAATCCAAGTGTATCTGATTCTAAAATTCACATTTTTCCCTATACCTTGGTTAGCTTGTTTCATCCTTTTATTCTTAAAGTCAACAACAGAATATTAAAAATATTATTAGACAATTTTAAATATTAAAAATAATATTAGACAATTTTTTTTTTTGCACAGCTGGGGATGAGACTCAGGGCCTCGTGAATACTAGGCAAGCACTCTACCACTGATTCCCTGGAGAGATAAGTTTTAACTGCTACAAAATAAATCTTTGCCATCAATAATGATCAGTTAATAAGACATTAAGTAATTAGTGGCTTAATTATGAAGCCCTAGATTGACAAAATATTTTGCATTTATCTGATATATAGATCCATGCAATATCAACGTTTAAGTCATCTGGGCTGCTTGCTAAAAGCAGATTTCTGCGCTCTAGGTGAGGTATGATTCAGAATCTTTGAAAATGGAAGTGACAATCTCCATTCTAACAAGAATTCTAAATGATGTGGCACTCAAATGTAAATCAACCTTATCATAGTATCAAGAAATATGTATTTTGTTTATTGGCACCGAAGAATAGGAATAAAATAATTTAATATCATTAAATAAAATTGAGTAAACAAATCTATGGTTACATATAACAAGTAGGAAAAATTTTCTTTTTCTATTTAAAGGAGTTAGTAGGAAGAATGTAAGCAACATTAAAATAAGTTTAATGATGACAAACTAAACTTTGAGAAGCAAAACATTTTCCAAAGGTCTTTCTTGAAGGTTAGTTAGAATGTTTTTAGAATGTGTCCCCACACTGGAAAGCACAGAAACCTTTTGTATACTGAAGTCTAGGAGTAATTTAGTCTTTTATTTCAGATAATGTATTTGATTTAGTTTCTGTTCTATTCATTAAAAACAATTATTCTGGAAATCACTAAGAAATGCTGATTTTGTTAGTGCATGAGTATCCACAGGCTAACTGGATTAGAAACACTGAAAAAATAGAATCTATAATAAAAGATAACTAGATACTGAGAAATCCAAAAGGTAATAATTTGCTAAACAATTTTACTTCCAATCACTTGCATAGGTAAGTTTTGTAACTATCAACATCATAATATACAGTCTTGAGCTGCATAATGAGTTTTGTCCACATATAAAATGGTGGTCCTATAAGATTATATTGCTTGGAGGTGTCATTTCATAACCATCTTAGTTTTCTTAAGTATACTCTATGATATTTGCACAATGGAAAATCAGCTAATAGATGCATGAGTGAATTTCCACATTTACTGCTTTAAAGTATTGATATTTATATAATTGTTTCATATTTGCTATTAGGATTACTTTTCCACTATACAAATTTCTGTGAAAAAAATATGAACCTACAGTAGAAAAAGTGGGGGCCTACTATTCTATTAGATACATCTGGTTTTTGCCAGACCACTTCTTGCTTCTTCTGAGCTCAAATGAATGAACATACAAATTTCTATTTAAATGGAGATTTTTTTTATTCTGTCATAGATTTTCTAGTGACTTTTTTGTCTCTAAGCCTTTGTTTTTGTAGAACTCACCTTCTGAATGTGCTTCAAAGGCTAATTAGTTTGCTAGATATGCCAGCAAAAATTTAAAAACATATATATTTATATATATACACACATGCATATATATAAACACACGTATATATGCATATATATACACACATATATTTATATGCATATATATATATATATATATATGGATTAGAGAAAGAGGAAAAGAACAAGTGAATGAGAGAGATGTAAATGTTCTGTCCCTCTTAGAACCTTTCCCATTGAAAATAAGGAGGGAGTAGAATTGTAAGGAAAACAAAATAAAGGGTAAGTTAGGGATCCTACTAAATCTAAGTTTAGAGTATCTCAGAATGTGAACTACTTACTACATATCATATGAAATAATAATACTGTTTTTTCAAAAGGAAAGTCAGTCTGGAGAAACTTGGGGGATTCAACCTGAAACTGAATTTTCCTCTAAACTTCTTAGAGCTCTAAGGGCATTGCAAGTTTGCAGTCAGAGCTACAACTTCTTTGACAATATATTTGACAGAGTTTGCAGAAGATGAGTTGAATACAAGGAATGCCATCAGTTATTTATTTTACATTTAGAAATCAACCTTCCAAGCAGACCAGCTTTTGAAAATATTTGCATCATAAATTATCTCAAGTATCCTATAGTTCCTTCCTGTAGTGATGCTTTCCAAAGTCATTTGTTATTCAGAAATTTCACTGGTGCATTGTATTAGCAATAATTTATGTTTGCCAATGAAACCTGAAGGGACAACTTGACACCTTGACATTTAATGCTGTGGTGAGGGGAAGTAAATTGGTAGTTTCAGACTGCCTGTGCACTACAATAATTTATGCAGCTTTTGCACATATTGAACAATAACATTTGAATCCATAAACAAACTAAGAAACAACAGTTTGGAGGAACTCAGTCAATAATATGCATCTTACTGGGTTATTACTCTGCTGCTAAAAGTACATGTTGCCAGATCTATTTACATAATTTACGTAGTTAGTCCTTTACAAAATCTGACAATCTGTGAGTAACTTCAGTATGGATGTAGAAGACCTGATTTGACCCTATTAATAAATATTTATAAAGTATTTAATTGTAGAGTCCTGTTTTGTAAAGGTTTTGCATTGAAATTATATGCAAGCATTAATCTGATGCTGAATAGTTGATTAGTATAGCTCAATCGATTCCATTATTGAGGAATAATAATGAAAAAAGAATCATCTTTCCCATTGTCAAAGGATATTTCTTTTATATGAATATCACACAATATGTAAAAATTCAATAAGAATATATAAATTTTATCCATAACTTCCTTACAGATAGTATAAGTGTTATGATGAATTCATGTTAACAGAATTCTGGATTTTGCAAGTTCATTCATTTATTCCAATGCACATGCTCCTTCACAACTTAAGTCTTGAAAAAAAAAAAGTACCTCAACTCACATTCATTTCTGTAGGATACAAGTAGGTTTTCCTTTTGTGCTTACTTGAAAAAATGTGAACAACTTCTGATAAACCAAGGATGAAAAGCATGTTCAAACCATTGTTTTTCTTTTTTTTAAGAGTACATTTAGAGTTGTCAAGATTCCAAATGATCTCTCACCTTATCCAATCTCCTCACTTGAAAACTCTATATTAAAATGTTATAAAATTTTTCCTCTATGTCTACTTGAATATATTAAAATCTTGTTAGTGCTTGTTAGTTACTGACTGTTAAAAAATAATTCCAGTGGCATCATAGAAGAGCATGATGCTACCAAAAATAATTTTAATACATTAGACTGCCAGTTGTGTTTCCCATATTCTCTACAAACCTGGTTTTGTAGAGACAGAAAACAGCACGTTCTTCATTTTCAAGTTGGCTCCAGTCACTGCCAGGACTTTAACTGCAGCACTATCAGTATTTTGTTTTTTTTTTTTTTTTTGCTCCTGAACTCAAGGACGAACTGAGGTCACTGAATAGCACTTACTACTCCGACTGTTTGAGATGCTGCTGAACAATGTGTTACTGCCAGATTCTTCCAATATCTTATTTATAGATCCTGATATTGCAACTTTGGAGGTATATGAGTTGGAAGATTTCATTCTTTACATTTTCTTTCAGGTCATGGCACATCTAAATACCTAACTTCCCCCTAAATCCAGAGGCTTCACAAAAGATTTCAAAGCTAACATCAGATAGGGGAGTGAAAGACAGAACGAGGCTGACATCATTTAATTATCTCAAATGATTATTGAATCCTCATAGTTTTTGAAATTTAGGCACCATATTTTTAACTTAACTATATTAGGAGTTTTTTATTACTTGAGAAGGGAACACAGTATTAAAGAAAACTAAACAAAACAAAAACTCTTGGGTTCCATAAATAGAATAACAACTCTCCTTACAGCAAAAATAGGAATATGTGTGGTTCAGAAATACCATATGTTGTACTAAGAAGGAACAGAATAGAGAAAAATCCAAAAAGAAGTGAAAGTATATCCTCTTATATGGGAAAGAAGACCCTTAGAAAATATGTAAACACTTCATTTTAAAAACGTAAACCTGGATTTTAAAGTATACTATCCATACCACAATAACAGCTTTCAGAAATGATTCCCATGTAACATATATAATGAATTAATCTCATAATTTTCCCAGGAATTAACCAAGGGCATTCATACACATGTTTTACATCAAAAGCCCATAATATTGCTGATCTGAGGCCACTATATGAGATTTTTACAAATATGAATTTCTCATAAATAAAAAATACTAATTTTTCAAAAATCAAAGTGGAAGTATTGATATTTTCACTAAGCACAAAAATCATGAAAGAAACACTTTCAGAATTTCTATAAATTATAATAGGAGAATAAGAAAGGAGCCTTGGAGTGAAGAGTGAGAATATTTATCTCTATTTGCATGCATGCTTTCATGCTGTGAGTCTACATGTTTATGTGTGTGTACACAGGTAAAAGAGAGAGGGGTAAAAATTTAAAAAAAAAGGGTGAGGAAGGGAAACAGGGAAGGAAGAAAGGAAAAAGATAGGAGGGAAAGAGGGACAGAGGGAAGAAAGGACATTCTTAGTTAAGATTCATGATTAAGGAAATTTTTTATTAAGGCTGTCCAATCAAGGTACATGTATAGAAAATATTGTATTCTCTCATTTTCTTTCATTATACTCAATTTTATTTAATTCATAAAACAAATTTTTCTATCTTAAAATGCTGATGGGGCTAGTCAAGGCTTGACTATATCCCTTGCAGTCTGAGTGACATGTGACATGACTGGTAACAGCTATCATGATTAAGCTACCTTTCCATTTTATTTTATTTTGTGTTATTTTATTATATCAAGGTACTGGGTATTGAACTCAGGAGTGTTTTACCACTGATCTATATCCCTAGAACTTCTTAAATTTTATTTTAATGTTGAGACAGAGTCTTGCTAATTTGCTGAGGGTCTCACTAAATTTATCTTCCTGCTTCAACCTCCCAAGTAGCTGGGGATAAGGCATGTGTTACTGCACCTTGCTAAGGTATCTTTCCTCAAGATGCTTTTAGGTACCAAGAACTGGTCTAGACCTACTGGCAGCAGTTGTAATATTCTCATCAGTTTTGAAATAAAAGTACAATTATTTTTATATTAGAAATGAGACTAATGCTCAAAATGCTCTAAGACACACGTCAAATTAAGGAGAATCAAGCTTGGATTAGTTACTCCTCTTACTTCCTGTGTCAGTCAACTTGAGCCACACAGCAATGGCCGGAGGAGTTGAATGTCTTGTGTTATATTCCCATGCAGTATTTTTTTTTAACACATTGATAAATGACAATACCACTGAGGTAATATAAAGTTGAGGTTAGTGGTGAAGATTTAAATGGAAATTATGTTCTCCTTGGCCAGCTATCAATGCCATCTTCCTACAAGTGGCATCCCAGCAAGGCAGTACTTTGTTCCCTGTGTTATTCTTTTTAAGGCTTTTCTATGGTTTAGATATGGTTTGAGTGTTTTCAAAAGGCTTAAATGTTGGAGTTCAGTCTTCAGGGCAGTGGTATTGGAAGGTGATAGACCCTTTAAGAGATGTCCTAAGTCAATTAGGCACATGCCTTCCAAAGGGCATAAGGTATTTCTAATAGAACCTCAATGAATTCTTAATAGAGGACTACTATAAAGAGCATGAACTTGTCACACCCACTCTCTCTGTTTGGCTGTCTCTTTAAGATATGATCGCCTTTTCCCACATGTACTCCTACCATCCTCTAGGGTGGTCTTACCCAAGTGTGTGAGAAGCTGTTTATACTTTCAGCCTCCAAAACTATGAGCTAAGCAGAACTCTTTTCTTTATAAAGTTAGCTTGTTTCTAAAATTTTGTTATGGCAATGAAAAGCTAGCTAATACAGAGTAAGATTTAGAGATCAATATGAAAATTCACAACTAATAGGTACCAGATGAAGAAGGAACCATAAGAAGCATACTTTGTTACAGGACACAGAAAAAATCACATCATTAGCAATAACAGTATAAGAAATATGGGGCAGAGGGAAAGGGGGATAGGACAAGACAAATTGATGATCTGATACAAATTCTTTAGTGAGAGGACACACTAGTTGATATTTACATGATTTTAAGTGCCAATTATAGCTATTTATACAGCATTCCAGTTAGAATAAAATTTTGAAACTGTGTTTATGGCTTAAATATTAAAACAAATTGTTTTAGATGTCTTTAAAAAGTCTATATTTATACCAATTTACAAGAAATTATTAGTTGTATGAGGACACACTAGTTGATATTTACATGATTGAAGTGCCAATTATAGCTATTTATATGGCATTCCAGTTAGAATACAACTTTGAAACTGTGTTTGTGGCTTAAATACTAAAACAAGTTGTTTTAGATGTCTTTAAAAAGTATATATATATATATATATATATATATATATATATATATATATATATATACACACATTTTTTTTTTTTTGGTACTGGAGATTGAACTCAGGGATATTCGACCCCTGAGCCACGTCCCCAGCCCTATTTTGTGTTTTATGTAGAGACAGGGTCTCACTGAGTTGCTTAGCGCCTTGCCGTTGCTGAGGCTGGCTTTGAACTCATGATTCTCCTGTCTCAGCCTCCCTAAGTGCTGGGATCACAGGCTTGCACCACCGCGCCGGCTTAAAAAAGTCTATATTTATACCAATTTACAATAAATTATTAGTTGTATTATTAGTTGAAAGTATAGAATGGCATTGTTAATTAAGCTTTGGAGGCTTTGAATATTATAGACTTGAAATTTCCATGATTCCTATCACTTATTAATAAAGGAAAAGTGTGATGCTAATATTATTGGTTGTTGATTATCATTAAATATCTAAATTAATGAATAGGTTCCATATGAAAAATGATTATACATTCACAGTTGGTATAAAGACCTACACAAATCAACAGGTAATATTTAATTTTGCATAAGCCTGCCAATTGTAGTGCACTGTTGGTCTGCTTTATCATTGCAAAAGCAAGATTATATATAGTTATATTGATGAAAATGGGAAGAAAAAAATTTGAGGGTGGTTTTTCATGGTCATAAAGTTGGAGAATTAATAGCAAAAGCTAGAGCCAAAAACACAATAACTTCCCCTACTGCATCAGGAAAATAAAACAGTGCCTTTTCCAGTCTAGATTTTCTACCATGTGAAGATAAATGATTATAATAATATTTGGCATTTTCAACCAAAGACCACACAGTAGTTTACAAACTCTGGTTTGTCATGATTTTGAAATAGAATAAAAATATGGGTTCAGGATCAATTGAAAAACTTAAATAGTACAAGGTGTTTTTTTTTTTTTTTTTTAATAAAATCAAACTATAACTTGCCTTCAGAAGCCTCTGGTCTCTCAAGTTGCTTCTTTATAATAGCATTCAGAATAGGTATCATGTTCAGTTCCCATATTGTAATGGGTAGTGTAGCATATTTTATTTAGAAAGTTACTAAAGACATGTAGGAAATATATGCATAGTTGATAAGAAAAATATAAAAGAGTATTTACAGCAAGATTATATGATCCTGTTTCTAATGGAAATTCTCTCAATGTGTGTCTGCAGATACATAAATTGTTCTATATATGTACATATATAGTCTGAACTTTTATTCATAATGTGTTGAGTTGTTACCTCTAGAGGTAGACTACAGTGATTTTTGAAAATATTGTACGCATCCATATTTTTGTAATTACATATATTACTTATATAATAGAAAACTAAAATAAGTAGAGAATATTTACAACAAGGTTATATTTAAGTACAGTTTTAATGGATATTTTTAGTCATCCACAATTATTATTGAGCAGTGTATAAGCCCTTTGCATCTTATGATATTTTTATGACTGCAGTATCTTAGAATATATTAGTTAATGACTTTTTGATGTTTTGAATATGTTCCTTATATCTTTATACATTGAAATGTGTTTTCCAATTAATTTGGTTACAATTCCTACAATTCTCATCTCATTGTCCATTTCAAAATGCCTCTATTTTTCCTGGACATTTATAAAGTCAGTAGTACAATTCATTATAGAGCATCTCTTACATGGCAGGCATACATCGGGCACTTACATGAGTTATTCCACTAGTTTCTACAGTAATCTTGTGACTGACATCTTGGTGTTTTCATTTTGTAGATAAGACAAATATATAATGGAAAAGTTTAGGATAACAGCCCAAGTTAAAACACCTAGCAAATGTCAATACATGAAGTTTTTATAAATTTCATCTAAATCCAAAGACAAGACTTTCTACTTTCCCATTAGGAATTACTCTAAGAAGTTAGGGGGATAATCAATCCATATGAACTTTGAAAACTTATTTAGAAGGATTCATATATTAAAATATACCACAAAGTTAATTTCAAATCTTCTGGGATTTCTCTCTGACTCCATAGAACTTGAATCTTTAACCACCAGGCTGCCCACGCCATTAACAATGCAAACATTTGGCAAAACTCCTTGGCTAAACGTTTCTCATGTTAATGCTTCTTAAAAGAGTTTAGAAAATAAAAGCAACTTGAGATTTACACATAAAAGGAAAGTATTGTATATATAATTCCATCAATATTTTCCATCCCTCCCTCCATTTATTCATCCCTCCAAACATTCCCTAGAAGAAGGCTAGGCAAGAGCTTTACAATCATATTTTTACAAAGACTTGCAGACCGAGTAATGCCTAACAAAGATGTACCTGTCTATATGCTGGGCTATCCAAAATATTTCTTCTATCCAGACTACTCAGGTGCTTTCATGGGTTATCCTGCTATGAATTTTCAGATTATTTATCCTTTTGCCTCCTTCCAAATTTTGTACCTTAGTTTATACTCATTCTACTCTCTTTGGGTTTTCTTCTGATTGATAAATTCTTTAGGTATTACTATTTTCCTCATTCCCTCCAAATTCCTATGCTGCAACCTTCTATATTGTTTTTTTTTTATCATCCTTAACTGATGTGCTACAACAAAAGAACCACTACAACTCTTTATCAGCATAGAGCACCCCAAGGAAGCTTTAGGCACCTCCTTTCTTAAATTTGGATCTTTATCCTTCGTAAGATAGGCTTTGCAGCAGATCTAATGGACTGTTAGCATGACTCTCAAGGACTTCAGGGATCTTGTACTAATGTTATAGAGCTGGATTCAAGAAGTTATGGCTAAGTTTCTTTAGTTTAGGAGGCCAGAAGTATCAACTTGACTGAATCTCACTCTTGTTTTATTTCATATTGTTATAATGATGAAAATGAAGTTGAAATGCTTGGGTCTTGAAGTCCTGCTTCTTAGCACATGTCCATCAGAGCCTTTTGAACTGTTGTTGTATAGGTATTTGGAAAGGCCAACTGAGCCTCCTGAACATCTGAGATGATTCTTGCTCATTTAGATGTTCATATACCCAAGTGTGAACACCTAGGATAAAGATTTCTGGGGTCCACAAGTGTGCATTATTACATCTGCTTTGACAATGCTGCTAATCCCTCTCCTGGGTATACTCTATGGTCTATTTTTGTGACTTTTTATTATGCAAATAATTTTGAATATTACTCAAGTAACATCAACATATGTTGATTTCTCCACCAAGTTAAACTTATTCTTAAGTTTTTCAAACTACTATTCTGCCCCTGGGTGAGTTGATTTTAAAACTCAGACCTCTCATTTTCTGTGGGTTAAGTACAAGAATAACGAAGAGTAAGATGATTCTGTGATGCCAAATTTGTTCCATTCACCTTGAAGTTTGGAGATAAATAAGGCCTTCAGGTACATTAAAGGAAGTATTTTTTCAGTGGAGTAAAAAGTTCATACTATGAACTTCTGTAAATTGAGCTGTTTATAAACCCAAAATGTTTACAATGACTAAATTCTAGTAATTTAGTGGTAAAAAGGGTGACTAAAGGAAAGTTGCTGATACAGCATAGATGAGATTAAGGAATAAGATGCTTCATTAACAAAAATTCCTGAATTCCAAGAAAATGGGTTATAAAGGCTTATAGTATCTTGTAGGAACAAGGAGATTTAGGAGCAGTGGGTATGAATAAACATGACCTAGGAAAAGAAGGTTACCTGCCCAGAAATCAACAATTTGGTAATGGCAGAACTGGATTTAAAATCCTTATCTCCCCATTTTGATAGAGTATTCTTTCCAGATTCCTATTCTCATCTTGAGGTCGCCATCTAGGGTAAAAGTTTTTCTCAGAGAAGCATATTGGATTGCTCAAGAATATAAACTCTACTCAGCTCCTTAGCATTTATTGATTGGATTGTTTGTTTTTTTTGGTGTTAAGTTTTTTGAGTTCTTTATATATCCTGGAGATCAGTGCTCTATCTGATGTGTGTGTGGCAAAAATTTGCTCCCAGAATGTAGGCTCTCTGTTCACCTCATTGATAGTTTCTCTTGCTGAGAAGAAGCTTTTTAGTTTAAGTCCATCCCATTTATTGATTCTTGCTTTTATTTCTTGTGCTATAGGTGTCTTGTTAAGGAATTCGGGGCCTA